>JAPTYQ010000008.1:19886706-19901975 GCA_029814465.1 Ostorhinchus cyanosoma
GGTGTAGATTACTGCACAAAGGGAGAATTTGATTTTCCTTGGTCAGGATATGTACAGTCAGTCCAGCTTGTATTTATGCGGCTGCAAATTAATGCTGAACAAACAATAACTCAAACTATGAATTATGAAAGAGCTGCAGCATCTGAAACCGACCACAATGAACACCTGACAGATAAACAGAACCTCAGTGCTTCAGTTTCACACTCACAGTTTATCATGTCTCTTATGAATTGGGATTGTCTCTCAACTCACCATATATTTTTTTTATCAGTAAGTTTGTTTTTTTTATTTTTTATTTTTATCAGTTCTTAGAAATTTCAGGTGACCCCACATGGGATCCCGACCCCGAGGTTGAAAGACACTCCTTTAAATGATGACACATTTTGTCCTCAACTTGCATACTACATCTTTAACTAATACTCAGGCCACAAATAATAATTATTTACTTTGTAACTGTATTGACTACAAGGGCTGTTTACATTACTCCACATAAGCAAACAACTATTTACTTAGCCTAGATATGAACTGTCATTTCAAACACATTAACAGACATAAAGAGCAACGAAGACACTACACAAAAACACACACACACTTGCACTTCACCCTCAGTGCCTATAGAGGGCGCTGTCTCCTCGTTCTTCCTCTGCACCAGCTACCATTGCACTGGCTTTAAACAAGTCAATTAATATCAATGAGTGAATATACATAGCACATTTACAAAGAGTGCAATCTGAGGGATGAATTAACCAAATCGATTAGTAAGAAATAAATGTCTGTGCGACCCAGAGACATTCTGAAAGTGGCCCTCGCTGAAAATCAATGAATTAGAAATATGAATCTAATCGCCCATTGGTGACACACTGAGAGCAGCAGCCTGTTCTCAGGCCTTTTTCACGGGCTTGAAAAAGGAATTTTGTGGCCACTTTTAGATTGACGTTGAGACACCGCAGTGACTAAATAACATTAATTAATTTTGTTTTGACAAATAAGTGAAACGTTGAAAATGACAAACGAGTAATATTGAAAAATGTGGTTTGACGCAACATAAATTTTCAGCTTTGGCACATGACTGTAATACGGTGCGTTCAGGTGCATCTCTGCAGGTGACAGTATAGGCTTTGAATTATTTTACAATTTGGAGATAATTTGCTTTATTGTCAAAATGTAAAGTTTAACACACTAATTTCTCTAGATTCAAGCTTTACGCACGTATAAAGTAGTGAGTTGCAAACTTTTCCCTTTGCCGTAACTGGATTTTAGTGTCAATAATAGGAATTAAAAGGGAGTTTTTTTGTGTTTTATGTGTTCATTTTAATTCTGTGAGTGCGCGATTTGGGGTTTTTAGAAAAATCTGTAAAAGTTACTGAATGCATGTGTGTGTCTGGGGCTGTCTGTGATGTTAGTTGTGTGTTGAGGGACTCGTTTGTTCATCCTTTTCGAGGCGCTTATCCCAAACCTTCCTTTTTAGCGCTAACAGCCCTGTGTTCATTTGCTGCCTAATTGGACTATATGAGACCAATAACAGGCGAGCGCGCACCGCCTGCAGCCACAGAGCGCACTGAGGGGAGGATGGTCTCTCCCTCTCCCTCTCTCTCTCTCTCTCTCCCTCTCTTTCTCTCTACTCACCGTCTCTCCCTTAATCCCATTTGCCATTGTACATGCCCAATCGCCTATACTTTCCGCATTTAACTTGGATGACATTTTTATTTCATCATTAGCATCAGACGCCAGACTGACTGACACGGTGGACACAGTTTGCCTTTTGACGAAAGACCCCGGGATGAGATATCTGCATGTTTATACATTTTTTTACCATCTCTTAAATATTTTCTTTTGTTGTTTTTAGCTTTAGTGGGACGTGTGCTTTGACGCGCTCCAAATCTTTGCGTAAAAATCACTGAGCGTTCTTTTTTTTTTTTTTTTTTTTTTTTTTTTTTAAAGAAAGGGAGTCATCGCGCTCGGGATAACGACAGCCTGTGAGTAACTCGGTGCTGTGTGTTTTTCTTTTTCCAATCCCTACTTCCGTGGTCCTCTGCGTTCAGACCACAGCTGAAGCAATGCCCGAGACGACGCAAGAGACGTGCGCTTCGGCCAAGGACTCTCCTTTCTTCATCAAGAACCTGCTGAACTGTGATAGCAAACCATCCAAACCTAAACCTGTACTGGGTGCCACCAAGGCGGCCCTGGAGGGAGGATTTTCCCTTTCCCAGGTCGGGGATTTCAACTTTCCACGCTTTGACCTGCCCGCTCAGAGGTTCAGTCTACCGGCTCACTACTTGGAGCGCACCTCGGCGTGGTGGTACCCCTACGCCCTCAGCTCATCCGCCCACCTGCACAGACCCGAAGGTAAAGGACATTTTACTATTGCACATTATTAGAACACATCTGCGCACGAATATTTCTTAATGCTTTCCGAGATATATTTTTTATTTCTTAGTCAGTAAATTATCAGTATATCCTTTAGACACCTGTATCACCACATCCTTTTCTGATGTGAACAGACGCTTACTCTATCTGCAGGCCTGGCTCTATTTTGCTATGCCATGTGGGATAATAGATCAATAAAGTGACACACTGTGCATAAAATGAAGCAGACGCCATCAAATCATAGGGTGACGATGCGCAGCAGACAAGCATGCTTTTGATTTGTCTATTGGCTCATATGAACATGTTCCCCCAGAGGGACGGGCGGTGACAGTTGGAGTCTGACTTTTTGTGTGGGGTTTTCACGTGGGAATTGAGAGAAGAGATAGAGGCGAAAATAATTGCTGAAGCGAAGATATATTTGTGACAGTTAAAAAAAAAAAAAACAAGACAGGCCTGGGTTCCAGCACTATGAAAAAAAGGTTTTTATTATAAGGGGTCATTTGAGAATCTGGCTGTAAATGCTGTTTTAAGGCATATTTTCCACACACACAGGCCTTTCAACAGGCTGTCAGTGTTTACACCCACTATCCTCTGTGTCCACATTCCAGTGACAGAGAAACCAGGAGCCAGAGACTCCTCTCCGACCTCGGGTACGGACAGAGACACGCCGGACCTGGTCCTCAAAACTGAGCCGGACGCCAAAGACGAGGACGAGGATGACGAACACAACAACAATAAAAGCGGCGACGAAATCATCTTAGAGGAAAGCGACACGGAAGAAGCGAAAAAAGAGGAAGTGGAGGAGTGGAAGAAGAGGGACGATGACAAAAAGCCCTGCCGCAAGAAAAAGACGCGCACGGTTTTCTCCCGGAGCCAGGTGTTCCAGCTGGAGTCCACCTTCGACATGAAGCGGTACCTGAGCAGCTCGGAACGGGCCGGTCTGGCCGCGTCCCTGCACCTGACGGAGACCCAGGTGAAGATCTGGTTCCAGAACCGGAGGAACAAGTGGAAACGGCAGCTGGCCGCGGAGCTGGAGGCCGCCAACCTGAGCCACGCGGCCGCGCAGAGGATAGTCCGGGTCCCCATCCTCTACCACGAGAACTCATCCTCGGAGAACGGCGGCACCGCTGCCAACGTGCCCGTGAGCCAGCCTCTCCTCACCTTCCCACACCCCGGCGTGTACTACTCCCACCCCATCGTCACGTCCGTGCCCCTGCTCAGACCGGTTTGAGAACGGCTGGGTTTACCGGCAGATGGGGTTTATTTCCTATCAGTTTATCAGAAGAAGAAAAAAAAAAGACTGAATATTTTTCTACAACTGACTCCACGAAGAAACCCAGAAAAACACGGGCTGAGAAAAAGAGACACGGTTAGGCCTTCTGGGACCTGTTTTGATAAATAGCCTACATTGTGTCATTTTACATAAGATACCGTTTACACCCGATACAACAAATAAAATCCATTATTATTATTATTATTATTATTATTATTATTATTATTATTATTATTATTATTTTGTTATCACCTCAGGAGTCCACCTGCCTTCACTGCCTGATGAGATGAGTGTCTGTTGCTTTTCTTTTCTTTTCTTTTTTTTCTTCTAGTTTTACACCATGATAAATGAACAGGCCAATCTATGTGATGTACAAAAAAAACAACAACAACAAAAAAAAACAACCTTGTTTACAGAAAACCGGCAGCCAAGAGGCGCATCTATGACACACTTAACAGTAGATTTTATTTTATTTTCTTCACATTTCCAGAATGAATAGTGCGATGATGTGCAATCCACTGACAGTGTGCTGTGAATTAAGAGCCTATAGATGAGCTCATCCACTAAACTGGGAACATATCTTATGTTTTGTGATCCACCGTGGAATATTATTGATAATTGATAAGGTATTGTTGTAATATTTCCCTCTTTTTTTTTCCTTTTCAAAGCGTTTGACGGGGGACAATCAAGACAAACTGTAAAATACTCCTGTAGCTTTATGTTTAGTTTAGTGATTCTCACTCCTGCTCCCTCCACACGGACACATACTTTAATCACAAGTGTGAGGTCCAGTGACACTGAATGTACTTTGTGTTTTTTTTTTTGTTTTTTTTTTTTGAGCAGGAGCAGCAAAAAATATTGACAACACTGGTGTACAAATGTAAATGTATATATTTAATGAGGAGCTGGGAGAGGAGCTGCCACTTGCGGCCTCTCGTTTGTACAGTAAACACAACGTTTTGATATTGTATTGCTGAATCATGTTGTGAAATAAATGGAGAATATTCCTTACATTTTTTTTTTTTTTTTTTTGCAGGACTGTACCATTGTGTGATCTGCATTTCAGATTTAACCTTCCTTTTCGCTCTGCTGCTGTATCTTATTACATGACAGACATTTCCCAAATCAGAGGAGGGGAAATTCATCACATTTAAAAAAAATATTTATCATGACAAATATTGTACTTATTTTTTCCAACATTAAACTAAATCAGTGGGATTTTCACTAATATAATTTATTATTGTTGCGCTATTATGCACACACACACACACACACACATGCACACACACACATATCTGCACGTGGCAGGTGGGTTTCGTCTTACCTTTATCCACTTAAATAACCTTATTTTACATAAAAAAGTGGTTCGGTCAATTAGATGCGTAATTGCCACCATCTTGCCAACATTATGGTTGATGTATTCAGAAGAGGACATTACCTCCTGAGTATGAGATGTCATTTAGCATTTTTTTCCCCTATTTTGTGTGTGCGTAAAGGGGCCTCAGGACAAGGTGTATTTCTCAACCTTATGGTGTTTCATTCAACATGTTTTGTGTTAGTAAACTTTAACTGGATTTATTTTGTTTTGTTTTTGCATTTTATTATGTGATGGCCTATTTTTGAGACACTGTGGTTTTAAAATTGAATGCAGAGATAACACAATTATTTGCGTGCGAGGGATGAATCTTACAGACTACATTTCACCTGTAGGATGGCCTTTAAAAAATTATTTTACCCAAAAATCGCAATTAAAATTGTTATTAATATTATTACTATTTACAAAAGGCTCTGAAGTTAACTTCTGTGGCTCTCCATTGAAGTATTTTAAGGGCTTATCTTTGAAATACATTGAAAGGTGTAAAATATCAAATTAGAGATAAATTATTTACCTGGTACTTTGTAACACCTACGATCCGACAGGTGTCAGTGGACACTTGATGCGACTCTCTATTTTAAAAAGGGGCATTGATTAGGTCCATGTAAAGAAATTAATTCAAGGCTAATTGATTTAAAACACCACATTAATTTTTAGCATATATTTTTTAAAAATGGAGGGGGGGAGAGAGAGAAAAGCAAGAAATATAAGTAGCTTTTAAATGGATGAAAAACATTGCTTCATTTGATCAAATCTATGATAAACACTGTGATTCTACAAATATTTATTCTAAGAGGAAAAGACTAAAAATGGGAGTTTATTATAATAGACATTTTCAGAAACACGTGAATTTTCAATTGCGGTGTTTTTGATTGTGCAAAATCCTGCACTTAAATACACTTGGCTACTATAAACCTCAGATTTTTTTGGTCATTATTATCTTGTATAAGTACAGTTATCACATTTTATTTCCCTATTTAACAGTGTAGGTGTCCGTCTGGGGGTTTGTCGCCCTCCGCAGACAAAATACAAGGTATTTCTGTGGTTTAATTAAAATACCAGCATCGACAAACTTCATTCATCGATAGGTTTATATACTCAGTCTTTGTTTGTTTGTTTGTTTGTTTTTTTGACTCGGTATTTTCGGCCTGTCTGGTGTAAAAATAACATCAATAATAGACATATAATTGCACCTGCACTGACCAAATACCAGAATAGTTAAAAAAAAGAAACAAAAATAAAACTTGCATGAATGACACTATGTAAAAAAGCATTTTGCATTTACACAATATATACAAAGACATGCAGTTTTTATGTTAAAGGCCATTTTTGATTTTCATATATAAACTAAGAAGATTATGGAAACCATACACTCTGTATGATGACCTCATCATGAGACAAAGGGTTCATTCAGATTTCATCAGATCACCGAAGTATTGACGTGCACCTACCACGCACACTCAACACGGCCCCATTACTGCAAATTAATAGATTGGTATGGCATTATTCCTCTGGCACATATCGATCTGTAAACGTCCGCGCCATATTGCGCCAAGCAAGAGCAACGTTCATGGGCCGCATTGGCTGGGCTTATGACCTTGATTTGCACGCATAAATTGTAAAAATTACCACTCGATAATTTCCATTTGTGCGACATCTTTATGTAAAGGAGAAAAGGAGCGGGGCCAAAATCAGATAAAATACATTTGCAGGAACGGGGACAAACGGACGTGACCGGGGACTGCGCTCAGTGTATTATATTAAAATGGAGAGCTGAATGGGTAATTCTGAGCCCTATCATAGGTTTTAGTACCAGTTTGGAAACACACAAGTGGCCCAACCACCTTGCGTAATGCAAGCCTCTTGTGCAGCCCCTGGCATCTGCTCACACGTATGTTGGACGATTGAAGTATATTTTACTCTTAAGTAAAATCTTGCATGCAGAAATTAAAGCATTTGTTTAAAGCTTCAGATGAGGTTAGCACTTAGTGACTAATGGAGTAAAGACTCCTTTGAGAGAAAGAAAGAAAGAAAGAAAGAAAGAAAGAAAGAAAGAAAGAAAGAAAGAAAGAAAGAAAGAAAGAAAGAAAGAAATTTGATTTGACTTGTAATTTTGGTTCAAACTGCAGCTCTAAAAAGGACACATGAGTTCTACTCGTCCTTATAATGCTCAACAAATGTGAGTTTGTGTGCGTAAACATCAAACCGAGTCAAAAACTACCTTTACGTGGCCTTGTGCGTCAATAAACACGCACACAGTTGTAACCAGTGGATTCTGGTAATGAAGGGACAGACAGAACACCTCCTGCATCTGTCCTCACATCTAGTGTTACGCGTCAAATCTCATATGTTTGAACAACTCTTTTGACACTTCTTGAAGAAGAAATCTTGTTCTAAAGCCATCCCATTTGCTTTCCTGATTGAATGCGAGCATCAGATTTTCATCAAAGTTCTATTAAGTGAAACATAGGTTGCAGGGCACCGTCTGATTGGAACAGTTTAAATTTTAATTGTGTTTTTAATTTGACATATAGTTGCTGTGAAGAATGACACTGAAACGCCGAGGGGCGGTCGATTTTCTTAATTTCTCCCCGAGGAATTGATGAGTCTATCAGGGCAGTAGATTGGAAAGCCATTAAAACTCAATGGTTAGGTTGTTAATTGGAACTTGATGGATAGGAGCCTTTGGATAGGCTGTACTGATCCCATCTTCCTGACTTTGTGTTTTCCAATAAATTACCCAGTTCATTTCCACACTCAGATTACATAAATTGTACACCTTCAGGGCTCAGGCGCTCTGCTTGCGTTTACAACTCTCTCTCTCACTCTTTCTCTCTCTCTCTCTCTCTCCCCCCCTCTCTCTCACGCACATACACGCGCACACAAAACGCCTCCTGAAAAAAGAGCAGGCCCCGCTTTCTTGAATGAAAATCGAAACATAATCAACGTTTATACTTAGAAAATTTATTGATATCATTTTCTCTGGTAATTTCCTTATTCTAGAGTTGGACACGCCATATATCATAATACACACGTGTAAAGGGTCTTTGTTTAATATTTATCGAAGCTTGATTCCCAGATCAAAGCGCCTCATAACTTCATCTGTCTTTCTCAGAGCTTTCTTTCCTGGTAAAGATCTTGTTCTGTTATTGCGGTAGGGCGGCCATACTCCACCTATCATAGTGATAGAGCAGGAACATAGGGCCCGCACCTTTTGCAGCGTGGGCATCACAGGGGCCGCGGTGACACGCACAAACATATAGTCGAGCTAAAGGATGAACATTTCCATACTAATAGAGGAAACTACACGACTTGGCCTGTACGATCGGACTATAAACGCCAAAGTGTGACATAAAAAACAACGTGTATAATTCAGTGTGTGCTGCACAATAGCTGCCTGTTATGTCCACTATCTCTATGGAGAACTAATCTCACTTTGCAAAAGTCGTGTGAAAGTGATGAAGGAGGCCACGGCTACAAAGGTCTTTGTTTGAAAAGAGCGGCATATAAAATAAACCCATTTAACTGTCATTGCAGATTTCACGCCTTATGTGTAACCACTATAAATCCTGCATCCGCCCGGCTGCCCTCATATATTTGCCCTCCCTTCAGTAAAGCCTCCCCTGCGTAAGCGTTTTGTTAAGATCGTTTAGCAGCTGCTGGCCCCGCCGCCGTTTGACGGTGTTTACGCGTGTGTCCAGATGCCTCAAACCTGACTCTGATGATGATGATGAGGATGATGATGGTGGTGATGATGACGACAGAAGTTATCATCATCATCCTCATCATCATCACCGTATTCCTTGTCGGTGTCTTCCTCCGCTTCATACCTGTCTTTTTTTTTTTTTTTTTTCTTCCTACACCGCATCATGCCGGTTGTGTGGCTACCGGGAAGGGCTCTGACATGATGATTAAAGCTAACCATTTGTAATGTGTCTGTGGCTCCCTTACAAAGCAGTAAAAGAGGGATAATGTGCCTGAACCGCCAGCTCGAGCCCCGCAGCTGTCCCGCATCCAGACACAACCAGAGAGAGAGAGAGAGAGAGAGAGAGAGAGAGAGAGAGAGATACTTGGTTGGTGACAGTGGGAGGAGGGCTGGGTGGGTTATAGTAGTGGGAAGCCCCCCCCCCCCCACCGCCGCCACCCCTCCAGTCTGCACTGTAACACACACACATGCACACGGATACACTCACACGCGCGCACTCGGCCCCCACCACCTCCAATCAATTAGTCAATCAATTAGCCGGCCTCCACTCCACGCGCGGTCATCACGAGGCAGATTAGCTCAGTAATGATCAAATTAATTCTTAATCGCAGATAATGGACGCGGAATGAGTTTATTATTTTCAGGAAAAATGAGTTAGGCCTCTGTATTAGTTCCAAGGCTGTATGTGTGTGTGTTAGCATCACCCTGACCAATTTAGCATGAGCAGGATAATAGAAAAACGGACATGAGGTCATCCTCAGGTGACTGAGCCTAAACCCTGGATACATGGTTACATATCGGATAATCTAATAGACATCTTGATTACAGGCTGTTTAATCAGACTCATTTTTAAGTCTCTTCTATTTATAAATCTCTACCTATTTTTTTTCCTGAATATACTTATTATAATTTTGTTAGTTTTATTTATTTATTTTTGATAAATTAGATTTAATGAAAAATATTAACACATAAAGAAGTTGAGTATTGCTTGTGTGGTGCGTACTGTCATGTCCACACCTTCTTCATTTACCCTAAAACGTTTTTAGAAAAATCACAGCGCATCTGTTTTACGCACAGCTCTGCAGTTAAAATGAGGGGGAAAAAGCCAACTAAAAGGAGCCCACACATGCATACATGCCTGTATGAACAAGGCTTCCTGTCGGGCTCTCTCGCTCTCCTCAGCCCATCACAAAACCTTGACAGGGGTTTGAAATTTCCGGGCTTATGCTGGAAGACGCCATTGGCCCAGGAGGAGCTTACCTACATGCAAATGAAGCAACGCAACCTTGCTGCCTCTGATCCAGAGCGTGAGGAGGAGGACCGGGATTACACTCATGTTCCCCGAGCTCTAGAAAAAACAACTCCAACTCCTTCAATGTAAAACTCCACAATTAAACAGGCTCGAAGACAAAAGCCGCTTTGGTCATTTTTACGCACCGACAGCCGGTGAAACCAATAACGGGAATACAAGACACATTCAGTCAATCCTTCACTACTGTTATGAAGCGAGAATGAGTAGCGCAGAAGACAGCGGGAGCAAGTGCTCGTCGGGCCCGATTTCTAGCTTTACTATTCAGTCTATTTTAGGGACGCCGTCCGATGCGCCGCGCTCCGGGACCAAGGAGCTCTCCAAGGGGCCGCCGCCTGCGCCGCGGAGGCGCTCACTGTCGGTGTCCTCCGAGGAGGAGTGCAGCGGCGGGGAGGACTCAGCAGACTGTTTCTGCTCCGACACGGGTCACAGCGAACCATGCACCCAGCACCAACCTCACAACTTCTCATGTTTAGGTGAGCGTCATTATTACTATTATTATTATTATTATTGTTATCATTAATTATTATTATTAATTATTATTATTATTATTATTTTAATCTATTATTGTTAAGAGACAAGAAAAAAATGGTTTAAAAAAACAGCACCCTATTTATTATCTTATATCACATATTTATTGATAGGCCTACATACAACTTCTTACAATTGTTTACAAGTTATATTGTGCAATTATTATTATTATTATTATTATTATTATTATTATTATTATTATTATTTTTATTTATTTGTTTTTTTTTTTAGAATAGCTGCCTATCAAAAAAACCCCAACATGATCTGGTATTTTTCAAGTTGCTGTTTTTGTGACTTCAGCTCATATTTCATTGCGTGTGTGTGTGTGTATGTGTGTGCATATGTGTGTGTGTGTGTGTGTGTATGTGTGTGTGTGACACTCACATCCAAGCCCATCCACTTCCACTTGTTTGTTAGGTGCAGGCTATCATCGCTGCAGCAGCGGAAGAGTGGACGGTGGAATAATTAGACCTCTGTCTTTCCTCTCATTTCAGATTTAATTGAGCCGGCTAATTGATGAAACATGTTTCCAAAATGGCTGCACTACACGTCGTCAATTGAGCGTTAAATAGAGGGGGGAATTAATTAATAGCTTACAGTAGCCTACGCCGAGCATACTCAGACTGAATTGTTTATCTAAAAAGTCAGCGGCTTTCAGCAGTCGATTTGTTGGAGTCAGAGTTCACACTTGACTCTGCTGCAGAAAAAATGTGCAGACTTGAGTTTTTTTTTTTTGTTTTTGTTTTTTTACATCCTCTTAAAAACTCCCATGTTATTAGTGATGCCTGATCCAAATCTCCTGTCTCTCTCCTCCAGGTCCCGCAAAAGGACTCCTGTCTGGAAGCGACGGGCTCCCGCGGCGGCCGCACCTGCCCCCCCCTCTGCTGCAGGATTATAAGGAAGAACAGGAGAGACCGTGCCATCAAATGTCACCTCTGTCCGAGGAGAGACAAACGGACGCTGCGGACAAGCAGGGCGGCTCGGCCAAGAAGAAGACGCGCACGGTTTTCTCCCGGAGTCAGGTGTACCAGCTGGAGTCCACCTTCGACATGAAGCGGTACCTGAGCAGCTCGGAACGGGCCTGCTTAGCCTCCAGCCTGCAGCTCACGGAGACTCAGGTCAAGACGTGGTTTCAGAACAGGAGGAACAAATGGAAACGGCAACTCTCAGCTGAACTGGAGGCGGCGAACATGGCCCATGCCTCCGCGCAGACACTTGTAGGGATGCCGCTGGTTTTCAGAGATAACTCCTTACTGCGTGTTCCAGTTCCCCGGTCTATTGCCTTTCCGACGCCCCTGTATTACCCCGGGAGCAACCTGCCAGCGTTACCTTTATACAACCTGTATAACAAGATCGAGTACTGATTGACTCTACTGCAAACCAAGTAAAAACGCATTACAAAACAATACCACATTCTTCTAAATGTCTCAACATAACCCCTGTATATTGTATCACTTCATTTGTTGAGGAATTTCTTATTATGCAGCAACTGTATGTCTCACAAGAAAGCAATCAAGCTTCCCAATATGTATAAAATACACCATGTGTATAATTAATTCTAATAATTTTGTACTTTTATTTTATTCTTTCCCCTCTCCTTTAACCGACATTTGAATTTGCCATCATATCTCAATCATGAGAAAAGTATTCACGAGGAAGTCTGGATGTTTTTACACTGTTTTTATCCACAAGTGGTTTGTCAAGTATGTTGCAAAGCACCATCCATATTATTTCACATGACATGAACCTAATGCTGACAGGAAAAACACAAATCTTCCATTTAAGGGAAAATATCATTGTTTCTATTGTAATTTAGACCTTCAATAATAACCTTCTCATTCAATAAATTTTCTATTTCAGTGAAAATCTGGCTTGCTTGGATTTATTTGATGGTTTGGTTTTGTTTTTTTTTTTGTCTGGCTAAATTTATGAATTTGAGCTTTTTTTTGTGACAGATTTTGCAAACAGAATTGAAGCAGTTACAGACAAAATGTGTAATCATATTTGTTCTGATACTTTGGTATATGTATGAAATCTGTTATCCTCACCTCAATATACAAATTACAATTTTAGCCTGTGACAATAACATGAATCTAATGTATGATCAATGTATATAACCTTCAATTATTACTCTAAATCTCTGATGAAGTACAGTAATGCTAACCTATAAATACAGATGGTTCATGTGCTAAAACCGTGATTAAAAACAGAAAAACATGAGCAGTAAGCTGCACTAGTTCATGGTGAATACTGGATCACACATTTTAAACATGACAAACACATTTTGACATTTTTAGTCACATTCCGGTAATATGATGTGAGCTTGTTTTTGGTTGCATTTTAACTGCATCTTATATTTATGGAGGGAAAAAGCATTTGCATGAATGCAATGTGAGCCTTAACACAGGTTTTCTTCTGTGCTTATACTGCGAGCTCCACTTTATTTTAGTGTGTGTTTAAAATCAGGTTTAAAAAAAACTGAGTTGTGCACATTTTTTATTTCCTAGATTCCTTTTGAGACGACTGACTGTTTGCAGACATCAGTTTCCGTTGCTGCAGAGCTATAGAGGGTAATTATCCTGATCAGGCTGATTCATAAAGGTAATAGAGGTAACTAACATGCAGGTAAAAATCCTTTAGAGGGAAATGTGGAGAACAGACAAACACCATCTCAAACCAACCGTGCCTCAGGGTGGGATCTTTGGTCATTTGAAGTCTGCATCTTATAGCTCTCAAGCATCAGGCCTTGTAAGAGGAAACCTAATAAAGAGGCATATTGTCAAAGTTCAAGACTCGCGTCGTCTTTTATCGACGCAGTTCCTTTTTCTCCATCTGTGTAATGAATTACTGTATCAGTTACACCTTGAATTCTGGACACAATATGGAGCGCCTTTTGTCATTTCAGTTTGGCTTTAGAAAAGGCTGGACGTATCAAAGTCAAATTGTCAAGCCTGAAATTTCCTCAGAACTCGGCACATGTAAATGGCTGCATGTGGTGTGTAAATACAGACCTGAACAGAACTGCACACACACACACACACACACATTCACTCCAAAGCGCACACACACATACACAAATGTCCTGTGGTTGATGGCGAGCGATAAAACCATGTCATTTACCAGCTTTTCTTGGGTGTCACATCATGTACAAGGGACCCCCCCCACATACCCCCCACATACACATACACCTTCTAAACTCCACCCACCCCCTCTACCCATCTCACTGTGTGCTAATGGCTACATTACCTAGCAGAATCATGACTAGCTAGGCTCTGCTGCCCTGCAGATTATGCCTGACCCAATTTCTGCAACAGCCGCCCTGTGTTTCTGGGAAAATGGATAGCGTTAGACAACAGCAGTGATTTATGGGTAACTCCAGCACCAGCAAAGAGGTGAGGTGCAGGAGGATGAATTTGTGACAGATAGGAGAGGAAGAGAAAGAGAGATAGAGAGAGGGATGGGGGCCGGTAACGCTTATGAAAAGGAGCAATAGCTTTGGTTGAATGAAGCTGTTTATTAGTTTCCAAGTGGTCATTATGTCATCAGGTGTGACGGCAATACGCAGCTCTTTTGGATGGATGTTTGCACCTCGCTGCCTTGTGGGAAATCTGCATGACCTGTCACCTGAGGTTGTTTGATTTACAAGACTGAAAAAGAGAGAGAGAGACAAAGAGAAAGAGAGATGTGGGGAGATGCAGCAAAGGAGAGAATAAGATGAAGAAAGTGAAAGAGAAGGATGAGCAGGGAGGTAGAGGAGGGGGTTCGATGTAACTATGTATCACTGCAATGGCAGGTGTGAATTACAAATTTTAATAGCGGGGCAATGAAAATGATTTGAAGTGGTTTAAACTGCAAAGAGACAGCGACTGGCATGGTGATGAAGATTTGTTGAGATGATGTGTTGTGCCTTAGGATTCATCAAACCTGCCTGGTATGGTGAAAAGCAAGTGTAATTCACTCGCCGCTATAATTTATGATGGGAGTAATGGAAACTGTGGGCTACACACAGTGTGGAGAGGGAGAGGCAAAGAGAGGGAGCACTGGGTAAATTGATTCTCAGGATACTTTTTAGGGCATATTTACATTATAATGAATTATACTAAAACCTCAGGATATCACCTCTTTAACATCTTGAGATTAAATGATGTAGATCAGAACTTAGGAGCCCGTTAAGTTTAAACAGGCTGCAACAATATTATCTATCACTTAACTTTTCTGTAATTTATACGGCTCTACTCTAATATTAGGGATGTCTTATTTGAAGAAGTGTTTTTTCTACATATTCCGACCTTTAATCATTTATTTGGATGAGAGCTTTTCGACTATCTCCTAATATATTTACAGCCATTTGATTTACGGAGAGTATGTGTGGCTTTATATTGAAGTGGAAGGCTATGAAGTATAACACCACAAGCAGATGCAGAGCCCTGGGTCTGCCTCAAGACAAGAGTTTTAAAAGCGATCGCAATGCATTAAGCCAGACAACTCTCAAGACCTGTTTGCTCCCTAAATGAATTTGAGGGGAACGTAACAAGGTTTTTGAGGCAGGCCCTGTCATCCGCTGGCTTTAACCAGCTTCTGTATTTATGGGTTAATGGTTAAAAAGGAGAGCTTGGACCAGAAGTGATTTTTCATGATTCTGTTTTATATCAACTGGAAATGAAGGAGCTGAAGGGAAATTGTGTTTGTCCCCCCCCCACCCTCCACC
>JAPTYQ010000008.1:19929582-19962607 GCA_029814465.1 Ostorhinchus cyanosoma
TTGTTAGAATTTCTGATCAGTACTAAATTAATTTAGCCAATAAACATGTTAACTAACTGTCCAACTTTGTGCGCTACTAAATTTTTCTTTGTGCTACTAAAATGTTTTATTTGTTAGCACCAGTGCTACCACCTAAAAAAGTAAGTGTAGAGCCCTGTAGGGTACTTAAGCATCCACTAGAGGGAGTAGTGACCACAGACGCTACCGATCTATGAGGTTGAAAACTAATGGCAACGAATAGGAAAGCATTAGAAAGTGATTAAATGGGATGCTAATCGGGTAAAAACAACTTTTAGAGAGACAACGTGAGAAAGGCTAAAAGCGCACTGCTGTTGTTTTCACTACTGGAATTAAAAAGAATTTGGAGTGTAAGAAGTTACTCTGTTAAGATCGACATTTGTTGATCCACAGTTCATATAAACTCTAGCCCCTTTTACAAAGCACATCTGTTACGGGAATATTACACCTTTATTCCGGAACGACATCTGTGTAAACGAAACAGGATCATTCGGTCCCACCTTTATCACGGCTCTGTAACGTCTCTGGAGGTACTAAAAGAGCCATGACAAAGGTGGAATCAACATTATTTAAAAGGAACACCTCTTATTCTGCAACCAAGGTGTGATGATTTAATGACGTATTGCTTGTGCGACCACTGCACAGGGGCGATTTAAAAATGAGCGTGGGCCGTGTACGGTAAACAAACTGGGGGGACGCTGAGATGTGCGAGCTGTTGTCACTTCGGGCAGAATACTATCCATGCTAACAATTGTGGAACAGTGAAAGACGGGGCCGACTCTGGAGAGGTTAGCAATGCCGCTATCCTCGGGGTATTTCCGAGGAGCAAGTTATATGTCACACTATTCGCTGCCTCGCCACCCCTTTGATTCCGGAACGCAGGTCCGTTGTGTACAAGTCAAAGTCTGTCTCAGCTCTGTTACTGTTTTGGCTCAGCTGTGGAAATCAGTCAATGGTGGAAAAAAGGTGGGACGACCCTTTCTGGGATCTCTGTGTTAAAGTGGCTTCCGACAGTTCTGACCATAACAATTTCAAACCAATGTTTAGTGCAGCTATTGACAATGCAAACTGTACAAGGAACAGAGGTGATTTGTGGTTTTACTGTGGCTGTTTCCTCCTAAGAACAGAGCTAAGCTAACAGCACTAGTGTTCATAAATGTAATATAATCTGTTGACGAACACAGTAGCCATGTGAGGATTATAGACATAATATTATTTTGACCTCCTGTTAAAATAACCAACTGTGAGTTTTGTTTGTCGAAGAAAACATGATGATCCCATAATACAGGCGTGTGTAAACAGTGATCTGATTATGCAGTCTGTGGAGGCAGTAGCGCTGGTAGAGACGTTAGTGCTGGTTACAGCTTTTGGTAGTCACAAGTATGTAATCGTGCACAACATCAACCTGCTGTTGATAGATTGGAATATCAATAGTCATGCAGAAAAAAACTCCTTAAATAATAGTGAACATATATATCTATTGGGAAGAATAGTCTGGAAACCCTTTTTACTCTATATATATGGTTATGATGCAAACCTATGATGCGTAAATGACACAGATTTACTCGCTACTCAATTAAGCAATTTGTACATTATGTATGTGTAAAGAATGAGTTACGGAGGACGTAAGTTCAGATACGGCCTAAAATTGAAGGGAGTGGCAGCCTTTGGTTGTAACAACAATATATAAAGTTATCTTTTTATTGCTTCCCTGCTGTAATACTTTTAATGTTTCATGTAAAGCACTTTGAATTAAACATAAACCGCAGCTTATGTATGATATTGATGTTCAAAGGGTAGTGATTTCCTTTCACTGATTATCATATTAGAATAAGAGCTAAATCTAGCATTTATGTCAGAGCCTACTGTATGTTGAGAACCACGTGTTTAGATCCCCTCTTGCAAAAGTTTACACCTGGAACAATGAAATTTAGCTGTGGTGCCTGCGGTTACTTTGAAAACATGGCTGACTATTTATTTAGAAAACCTTTCCAGAAATTAAATCACCATCTGCTATGAGTTTGGAGTGAATTTTTAATGTGAACTTTATTGATGAACAGGTCTGGTTGAGCAGGCCAAAAGCACAAAGAAGTCAGTCTGTTGGTGGTGGTAGCAAGGCTAATATAAATCACATCTCCTCTATGCTATTAACTTTTGGAGCTATAGGGAGGTTAGGAGTGAGGCCGCAACAGGAACATCCCCTACAGAGACCTTTGGTGGATGGGGGACTGAACACCCAAGTAAACAACTCTCCCTGCCCAGAGGGCAGCACCAACAATACCCCATCCATTACAAAGAGTAGAGAAAGAACGAGGGTGGGAAACAAGGAAGGGAAAGAAACAACAAACATTTATTTACTGTCGCTGTTGTCACTTTTCCAGCTATTTCTTTCATGATTTACGATTGGCTCTGTGTAGCTTGAGTTAAATTGATTGGGTCAGGTGAATTTAAGAAAGAGGCATCGGTCCTGCATGGAGGCAACTTTCAGTTGTTTCCATAAAGGAAAAATGGAAGAAAGCACAAGAGATTAAACATCGTATTATATCAAAAATGCCTTTTTGTGAAAAAGCAGCAGTAGGATACAATAAACAATGAAAAAACGAAGAATTCAGGAATAATGGAGACAGCAAAGACTCCATCACAAACCTCTACCTAGCATAAATATGAAAGATTTTACAAGATCACGTAACAAGTAACAATCATTACAGAGAGGAAGAAACCACTTGAGAGAATACACCTCCTGTTATTCAGCAAACAAAACCCCAAAGAATTTCCCAATCAAATACAAGTCTCTATACAAGCACCTGTCATCTCCCTGGCTCTTGTGGGTTATGAATTATGTCTCTGCTTCTTTGGGTTGTATAGTAATGTGAATCTGATTATTTTAACTACAGCAGCCTTCCGACCCCCTCATCTGAGGAGGATAAAGTCTCATTCCACAAATATCAGACATACAGAGGACATAGACCATTATTTTGTACCTTTTCTCCTCTTCATTGCATGGTCTAAATGTTCCAAAGCTTTAATCTTGCTTTAACAAACACACAAGCATTAGGCCTATATGTGTGTTTAACATTTCTACCGTACATTAAAGATGCAAGGCCAATGTTTTTCAGATCACTTTGATCCTTTGGTCATGTGGTTGGCAAGTGTGAATGAACAGGGTTAGTTCTGTTTTGTCTGGTGGGACAGAGCATGTCTGGGATGGTAAGTGCAGGATAAGGTAACAAAGTCTTGCAGCTATGAAATCACCTGGATTAAGTGACCTGATAGTGGATATAATATCTTTACCTTTGAAGGAGGAGTTATTACGTATATAACGGTGTGGATAATGATTTACATGTCATGCATTATACCGTTTATTGCATTTTTAATCTTTGTTTCATCAATATAAAACAGCCAAATCTATAGTAATACTACAAAGTCACAGTTGGTGATTTTAGTCTAAACTTAAAGCTTTACAAAAATCTGTTGATCTTGTCACTGTTTTGCCCTTTGACTAACATTTTCCCACACAGATTATAGATGATAGATAGAGGACCACTCTATTCTCTTTATTTTCTTTATTTATCAAGGGGCTAAAGATTTACCGGGGACCTTGACCTTTGAGCCAAAGTTGCAGAGAGAATTGGAAAAGTAAAGGCAGAATGGTGGCGGAGAAGGAAGGAATGGAAAGACGCGGTACTGTAAGTGATTATTGAGAAGACAAAGACCCCGCTGTCTCGGCCCTGACAGCACCCTCTACATCAGGTGCCCCCCATCCCTCCCTCTATCCATCCCTGAGCTCGCCATCCAATTCCATCCAGACAAGGGAATTTCCTCCTCCCCACCACCCACCCATCATCCATTTATCCCCCCATTCATCTCTCTTTTCCCCAACAAATGGAAATAATAACACACAACAACACAACAACCAACAGTTCGCTGTTCCTCCCTTCTCCACCTCACATCCAAACTCAGCTCCTCACGATGACGGGTCTTTTGATCAGACCTCTCAAGTCTGTCCCAGTGGGGGAAAAAGATACGTCTGAATCACGCAAAGAATGTAACTGGCAGGTTTTGGTGTGGTCTAGCCATCCTGTCTGCCAACGAATTCCGAACAGAGCAGGCCAACAGTCGAGACGCCTGCTTTAACGCAAGTATTCAGTGTTGCAGACAAAGCTGGTTTTGCATTACATTAGATTATTCAGTCACTTTGAGACAACCGGCCAACTCACAATAGAATTACTGATGAAGCGCTTGCTTATAAAGGTTTACATTCTTAAGATAAGTAAGGACAGGAGTTGTTGACTGTGCGCCTAAACATCATCTGGGTCGGTTCCAGGGGACATGATCTAGATGGTTTACTATTCTTACCTGCGGATTTCCCCATACCTTCAATCATAGCTGTTGTTATTGAATAAGATGTTTGTCCAGAGTGAGTCGCATGAGAGGTATTTTTTTATGAGTGTAACAATGTTTAAAACATGAAGGAAGAAAACACATTTTGTGGTGATTGTTAACTAATGGTATCAGCATTTTTAGGAGTCACATTGCTTCCTCATCACCAGACAATGACTGCAGCAAAAACAGATTTCTTCTGTTTTTGTTCATTGAATTTATTTTTATTTCTTATGTCACTGTGGATCATCTCAGTGTCAATTAATGAGCTTTGCACATTTTAGATTTTGGTATTTGATTTTTTTGGGTGAAACAAAAAGCTACTTTTATTAATGTAATTAGTTTATTCTTGTTTTAGTCTATTCTGCCATGTTTACTTTTATGCAATTCTGGATTTTTTTTTTTTTTTAAGAGAAAATCAAAGTAGAAAATGATTTTACTGCTTTAATTGTTTCTCTGTCCTCTACAAACTCCAAAATCCTATTGCCATTCAACAATAAATACTTACAAAGATGACTCCAACCACAGGCACGTACTGTAAAAGTGAAAAATGTTAAGAAAAAAGTATATTCGGATATCTCTCCCTCCCAGGAGATCTGTACCCTCGGGGTGCAGACATGGGACAAAGGAGATTTAGCTCACACTTGTGACCCAGTGAGCTATGTGCCCTACAGCATGAAACACAAAGGGAACAACATGGGTGAATCCACACACGCTGCTGTCCTGCTTTTTTCAACACTTGTTCTCTCTTTCTCTGTCACCCCGTGTTACTTAGTGACATCAACCTTTGGCACACTGACAACTTAGGCCCGGTTTCAGTTTACAGAGCTACAAATGAGCATCCAACAGATGATGTGAATGGTCAAATTTCCACAGGTTTTGGTCATAACAAATCATCTTTATGTTTAATTTATCAAAAACAAAAAAAACCAAAGAAAAAAAGGTCAGGAGCAAGTCAGGCAGACAGGAGTAACAAAAAGATTCCTCATAATTTAAGGGGATTTTCGGTTGTGGTGTCACTTTCTTCTCTTCTGAATTTAGTTTCAATTGTGGACTACTAATGGACAATACAATGGTCTCTAGAGATATGGCGATAAGAGGTCAGGACTTGAAACTAAAACCATGTGCATAGAGTTTCTACTTTAGGTTATTTTTCTACTTTATTTTCATCATCCACGCCCAAATGATTCATCTTTGATCACTGATCTACTATCTTATCTTTAGTGATTTAATTCCCACTGTACTTAGGGTTGAAGAATGGCATGAAAGAGTCAAAGAAAGAAAGAAACAAAGCAAGAAAGAAAGTAAGTAATAAGGAAGAAAGCTGCAAAAATTGGAGAGCAATATACGGACAGTTGTTCGACTGACATCTTAACTGGCATTGAGTAATGACACATACTTTGTGTGTGCCGGGATGTGTCATCACCTGCATGTTTGCCATTCAATCCGCACAGCCTTTTCCTTGTTAATTTACACAATAGCTGAACATGAGCATGCATGGGGCCACAGTTTTACCTGAAGCCAACAGTGCCGAGTTACACAAGTGAACCCTGGGTAAAAAGGTAAAGCCTCACCAATAAGGTCTGAGGAGTGCAGAGTTCAGCAGAGGAAACACATTCATTCTTTTTGTTCTGTGATATTTCAGGTATGTGGGATGGTATTAAAGGGTAAAATTAGTGTATCATGATACAAATGAGTAGGTTGAGTGATGTTACAGAAAAGGGAGCAGCATTATACGGCAGTGACCAGAAATACTGTTTACCTGCTTTATCATGATCATGATATATGATGTGTAACTGCATTATACTTCTGTGGTTTTTTTCCAAGCTTTTGTCAGATTTTGGTAAAGACACCGTCTTAATTTAATCCACATTTGGGAATCCCCAGAGTATTTACGGCTATCATTATCGTCTGGGTTGCATTGTGTGATAAGCTACCTGATGCACCCAGACAAACCGTATGCCTGCACTGACAACTTCTAGGAAACTAAATGAGGCAGCCATGGGTGGGCTTTGCATGCACTAACACACACACACACACATAGAGATTTTTTTTTTTCTGTTTCTACAATTTGGCAGACTATATCGCTCACACAGTCCACATCCTACTGCATTGTTTTGTGTCAAAAGCCAGCCACTCCAACCCACACCTGCTCGGCAGTGCGACTTAGCATGTAGAGCCCTGAAAAACCCCTCCACAAACATCTGTTTTCAGCAAAAGCCCCATTAGATGTGTAACGTGCTGTTTGGTGACATGCACCCGTTGGCTTAATCACCAGATTTGCAAAGTTATGACCTCAATCACCGCTGCAACTTTAAAATAGCTCTGCCTTCAGCCCGACTTGGCTAACAGGAAACCATTAAAGCACCAGCAATTACCATTCCCATCCATCCACACGGTCCCTATTTTATTTTAATCTGTTTAAGTGCATTTTCTACGCAAGGTTAAAATATGAATCCCCGCCGCCCCCTCCTCTCCTCAACGAGGCAGGGCTTTTCTGGCTTACTTGAGAGCACAATTTACGACTGATTTAATTTAGCCTCCGCAAACATTTCTAATGACATTAGGCCCAGTGCATATACTGACTGCCTCTCCCTCTTATTCCATTAACTCCTAAATCAGGTTTAAAGACCATACTGATGCTGGATGCTATTATGGGTGATTATCAAAACAACAGACAATGGGGCAAAGTGTTTACTAACTGGTTTAGCCATAATTTTACGTAACCAGGACAGATGGGAACACCACAAATTACAAATCAATCTATTCAATAATGAAGGACCTCACAGTGTGCTTACTCGGTCATGTCTGTCGTTACACGGGGAAACACAACATGTACAGTATGTTCCAAACCATTGTACCTGAATTTCCAAAAATGCCACTGAGACAGATTTTTGACTTTGCGCTGATTAGAACAGAAATAGCATCCTCTTTCATATGATCAAGCTGGGTTGAGTCTCAAAACAAGCTGAATGCACAACCAACCTCAGCTGTTATTCATGACTAAAATGTGAAGTGCTCTCTTAGATCACACCTATTCAGCTTGTTTGACGAGGACTAATGACGAGCGTCCATCTGCATACATGCTTACAGCTGTCTCCCATCCCCGTCCAGGTAATGATTGTGTTATTAACCCCCAACCCTTTTTCAAATTGTTATTAAGTGCTAAGAGAGAGGATAGGACTCAAACTGTCTCCGCTCACCTGTCACAAAGCACAGCTGAGGATGGTTTGATCCTAGCTGGTTATCAGTCATTGTCAAAGACAGAGCCTCGATAAAGAGGGATCACATTCACCCACAGATGAGACCCTGATGAATTCACTTCACTGAGCATTTTGATAAAATCATGCTTTTACCAGTGTAAGTAGCATATTTTGTCACATCAAACAACGAGGCATAAAAGTCCTGCTACTTTTCCTCACCTTGTTTTTTTTTTTTTTTTTAAGATTAAAGATTTTTGTTTGTGCCACAACATTAACAGAGGAACGAATCTTAAGGAGATAGTGCTCTCAACTGAATCATAATATCAAGATGCTACTGATGATATTTGGCCTATTTGGTGTTCCGGGACACATTTTTAAACATGAACTACATGAAAAATTTGAGATAACAAGCATTCATGGATTGAAATGAATCATATGAGTTGTTGTTTTAATTATTTGCAAATACGTTGTGCTTTAAACATCATGTAAGCACCATTAAATGTAAAAAAAAAAAAATGATAGAATTAAAACGTCAATAGTTACACTTGTTTCCAAATGACAAACATAAATGTAAACTCTTGACAGGCCTACTATGTTTTTTATTTTTTTAATCTAGCACTGTTTACAGGATCAGCTGATTGTGATGAAAGTATCTGTAAGCTTTTTATGATTAGCCATAACCACAGACAGCAGTTGAGTACTGTTAGTAAGTTTAATATGAAAGAGTCTACAAAGAAAAAAAATAAAAAGATTAAAAAATAAAATAAAATTGACTTGAATATTTTTATTAATATTAAGTCAAGCCCTGACCTTTGCTTTAATCTAACACCTTTATTAAGTCAGAGTGCAAATTACTGCATTTTGTACTGGGATTTCATACAATAAATGATCCAAAAATACACCATAAATGAAGACAGTCTGAGTTACTTCCTCCAATAAACATCAGGGAGTCATTGTGTCAGTATGAGTGTTTTTACATCCTCTGTGTCATGCTGTGTGTATAGATTACATTGTGACATTTTTGTATTAAAGAAGACAAAAAACTCAGGTTCTTTATTCAAGTCTTCATACTTCATACACGGAAAGAAAGTGAATAATGATAATATGATAAAGTCTTTATGTTGTTTCTGTCATTGGTGTCTAATGATCTCTAGATGTTTGTTGTGAATACTGCAGATTAAGGAGGATGCAGAACAAACACACTTGGACATCAGTCCATAAGCTCCCTGTGAAAGTGTAGTGAATGGGTCTATGCTTTTGTGTGTGTGGCCATTAATGTTAAAGGTGACGTGTACAGCCGCAGGTTGGACTCGGCCTTCTGGCTTCTCTCTGTGATAGATATGCAAATATCTTCCATTCACTCCACTTCACTCCCTTTATTTCCCCCAATTAAAGCAAACGCCAGTGAAACTGTAATTAAGCCATGTCCAGGCAAAAGACTGCCTGCTGCTTTTAATGAAGCCCTATTGATTCTCCCTTTATTTGCTATTGGTCTCCCTATAACTTCCACAGACCTGGAAGTTAGAAGTGCAGCTTTTCCTGTCCAGGCTGTACATTGTACTGGACTGTTTAATTAAAAACCCCAGATGATTGCTCTAAGCACGTTTAGCGTTAGGGATAGCATTCATGTGTGTGTGTGTGTGTGTGTGTGTGTGCGCATGTGTTTGTGTGTTATACATGTTGTGTGGCTGCATATAATGACCTGGCTGGTCTGCAGACAAATGAGCAGAGCTACTTACTCCCTCTCCATAAGTCTGAATGGGTGAAGGCTAAACAAGTTTCCAAACACAAGCACAGCAGAATCTCTTGTTTGTGAAACACAGTTGACCTCGTGTAATCAATACCTTACAATTAAAAAAAATGCTCAAACCAATTAGCCACATTGAGCTATTGCTAAAGGCAAAATTGGTCTGATAGGAAGTCCAATGTGGATACAATTAAAGATAAAAGGTTTGGTCAGGCAGAAGGATGGAGTCAAACTGTCAATTGATTAGAACCACAGCTTGGGATAGTTCACACAGCGACTGCATACCCAAACTTAACCCTGCATTATCCCTTTTTTTTCCTGTTTTTTTCCTATAAGAAGTTAAAATAAAAGTATAATCCACATATCTTCTGTAAATTCTCTTAACTACAATAGTGAGCACATTTGTTAAACTGTATCATTAATTGTATTTGTTGTCAAAATTGGATTAGCCTTTAGCCTTTCTATGTAATTTATAAAGGATAAAGTAGAGTTATCATAATATAATCAGAATGTTGTGAGGGGGTAGGTTGGTTAATAGCAGCCTTAATAAGAAGGCGCTAAATTTACAAATCTATAAATAATTACATTAAAAAGCATTAGTAAGTAGCTGCCAAATATTATCATTAATCGCTAACATAAATGGATGAAAAAAGGAATCCAAAATGAAACAACATTTACTGAAGGAGAAATAATTAGAATTATTTCAAATCATGAATTTAAATAAACTTTGTCTGAGTTTGTAGGAGATGTTTATTCTGTACATTTGTATTTTATTTATTTTCCCTCATACAGATTCAGGATTGTTGCACTTTAAGTGGGTTTCAGTCTGTTTAATTTGCTTCATTTTCAAAACCGTTTTCAGTTAACTTTCATTTTGGACACCTCGTGGTTTTTACACATAACTGTTCGAGAGATGTAAATGTTTATTTGGTTTCATCTTTATGCTGTACAGTATTTGTTTCATGGAAATCTTATCATTTTACATCTTCACTTTGTTTATGCAAATCAGGACGTGGTCATATTATAGAGGTGTACACAAATAAGTGTGATGTGACTTTCTGTTTCTGTTGGATTTGTTCATGCTGTTGCACTGTGTCAATAAATACACTGGTTGTACAACATTTGCAGAAACAAAACTACATGTAAAAATATGTTTACGGGTCTAAAAAAAAAAAGAAACCTTCAAGTTACTGTAGTAATTAACAAAAACATATATTTTTAATCTTTCACCAAAGATAATTCTGCATCTTGGCGAATTGTAATATCTGACCTGAAAAGCACTGTGACTTAAACTACAAGCAAATTACACCTCAAATCTAAATATTGCTCTTATAAATTCTACTTGTTTTTCTCAGGATGAACAAAAAGTAATGAACGCAAACCGTCTGTAGCTATCTTTTTTTTTTTTTTTTTTCTTATTCAGTCAACTCTCATGTTAACAAGGCCAGTATTAAAAGCACATTTCTCAGTACATGTGTCTGGGTATAGTCTAGCACTGTAATGGGTATCACATCAGAATTGAAGGCACATTAGTTTAATTGCAGTGCAGAAGCTTCTTGCTCATGCTTACTATGCCTGAAATATGCACAGAAATTACCCCAAACGAATATCACCCTCTAATGGATTAATAGAAAGATTTGATAAAAAGCTATTATGAAGAGTAAAGCCACAACAAAGAAAGATCAGGATGCGGGATAGAGGGAGTAGATTGGTGCAGCAACCTTAATGGTTTTCCACCTGGGGAAAAGAGTCATAAACATGTTTATTTTAACCTTATTGAGTATATTTTCTCTCAGTCAACACAGAAAATGGTCGCAGACTTCTTTTTTTATAAACAAAAGAAGCTGCACAAAGCAACAGGAACACTTCAAATCCAAGATGAGGCATCATAGATTCAAGACACCATCAACAAGTTCATGATGGTCGCCCCTTTTCACTGTTTCTCCAGGCTTTTGTTACTATGTTCTCTGTACCCTCTTTTGCTATATAATTAAAAGCATAACTATTAAAACTACTTTAAGCCTGTCTTTCTTTCCTTCCATGAGAGGAACCTGGCTTGGGTACTGGCCACTGTGAAGAATGTCCCTGCTAAGTAAAATTAACAAGCAACCCTCTGGAGATGGTATGAAATGCATCTTCAACAACAAGAGGCTGTTAATGTGCTTCTATTTCTATGAAACCACCTTCCTCACCCTCCTCACCCTCCCTTCTGCTGCTTTTCTCTGTTTTTTTTTTTTTTTCTTTCTTTCTTCTTTCTCCCACCCTTTCCGCCTCCTTCCCCCCTTTTTATCCTCCCTAACAGATCTTCCGATAAATTAACTGCTTTTTAGTTTGCAGCTCCGGCCCCCATTAATCCATATGGGAAGAAGTGTAGTCAAGTTACACTAGAGAGAAGAGAACTGGTACATTTTAGCGAAGCAATTAGGGCACATTAGTCTTGGCTTTAATTAGAAGGCTGGAGCGTTGATATTTCAAGTGCTGGTTTGTGCTGGTGTTGTGTTTCCCCGCAGCCTCCTTCGTCTCCGTCCTCGGGTAGGAGTCTGTCTGGCGCGTGTGCCGTTTTCTGGTTGATTTCTGATCTGTTTTAGTTTGTGTTTCTTTACAGATTCTGTTGCGTTAAGTTCAGACTTTTGGGCGAAGAGAGATTACACATGCACAAGAGAGATGAGAAGAAGAATAAGAGTATATATGAGGGATAGTATAAAAAACGGTGGAGAGAGAGAAAGAGGAGAGCATCGTGGGTATAAAAAAAAAAGGGGAAAAAAAGGATGAGTGAGATGAGTGAGGAGTTAAAACCTGAAGCCTCAAAGTCAAATTGATCTGCTTGAGGTGCCACATTTAATTGTTAGCCAACAGACAGACATGACATCTTAGCTGTGCTGCTCTCTCTCCGGCCACATTAGTCGACCGCACCGCTTCATGTTCACAGAGTGGAGGCAGACTGTCTGGAGGAGGAGCAACACTCACCATCCCTCCATCCTCCTTCCTGACTCATCAGTGCTCCTCTGACTCTCAGCCCACAGCAGGGACAACAGGAAAGGTCACAGCAGACTAAAACCAAGGGGGAAGTTAACATTTCTCTCTTCATTTACTCTGTATGGCATTCTGTCAAATCCATAGAAATATATCTATATATATGAATATAAATGTGGATATAAAACCTTGCTGCATGTGGCGGTGCCAATTTAAAAACAGCTCAGATCAGGAAGTAAGTTCAGTGAGCACAGCTTAAACTCTACATGTGGAAAAATTATGTAGCTGTTAAATTAAAACATCAACAGAATTGTTCATCTCCAGTGACTCCGGTCTGCACCACTCGCCTCATTTACTTTGCCAGGAATAGTTTATTAAAAACAACTGAGATCATTATGGCCAATTAAGTCATGATTCATCTGTCTGGATAAACAACAGTGGCTTGGCATTAATGTGATAAGCAGTTGGTTTAGACTGCTTTGTACACAATCTCACACACATCCATAACAATTCACACACACACACTGAAAAGGACAACTTTGCATTCTGCTGCTATAAACATTATATTATAAGAGCATTGCACTAAAGGACTTAGTTGGAGTGAACGTTCATAAAACAGCACTCTTCAGTAAATAATTAAAACTAAAATCTGATACTGTGTCATTCAAACTAACAGATGTGAATAAAGACTTGTTAAAAGTAGAAATTTGACAAGAGAACAATAATATTATACCACTGGTGTCATGATACGCATACACATGATAATATTATATGTCGGCCATTAAGCTAAAACCTTATTCGTGCATGCAAAATCCAAATAATAGCCAATAAAAATCATTAAAACAACATGGGTTATTGCCTTTTTAGGACCGAATTAGGAAATCCAACGCATCAATACGTTTGAGGATTTTTAAACATGCTGTGCAAAGTTATCTTTTATTCTTCCTGCAGTGTATAGCTATTATAATATATTATTTAAAGAATAGCTGGTCTCTATCCATAATAAGTAATAGGAGTCTTTAAATATAGTTAATTCTTTAATTAATATTAATTATTTTAATTAATTTTAATTAGGTGCAGTTAGCCTGCTTTTTTATTATTAATTAACTGTAATATTCATCTCTTTAAACTCCACTTATGCGTCACTATTTACTATGCAGTAGCCAGGCTTACATTACATTTTATATGATGTGAGTGCTATATGGATTGTGAACCACATATAATTTCATCCCACCTCCACATATGGACTAATCAATGCATATCCTTTGAAATACTGAGTAATTAATCTGTGGTGTGGTAACAATGTGCAATAATTGCCGAGCACACAGCATAAAAGCTGTATTGTGTTTGACATCTGACTGCAGAACCTGTTAGGTTTGTTCAAGGCGTCAAATGTAACAGAAGTTTTAAGATCCTTGTCTCAGATAACAAATGTGTAACTTTTCTAGATTTCAACATCCTCAGCTCATCTAAGGCTAAACGTTTTCCCATAGCAGGTTTATCTTTTTATCTATAAGGCGCCCTTTAATCAAACATCCCCACCAGTCTGTCATGCAAAAGGGGGGCAGACAGGATGAGAGAACCCAAACAACACAAATCTGTGCTGCCTCAGAGTCCACGTGGAAGAAACAGGTTTATCATCGTGACAGAAGAGCTAATGGAATGAGACGTTGTCAGATAAGATGTTCCTATCCTCACCTGTCTGTTCTGAATATGTTTCATACAAACTTATAAGCAAACAAAGTTTTTTGTTACAACAACCACAACAGAATGTGGTGTGAAAAATACAAAATGTGTCACGAGTCAGGAGGGCGAATGCGTCCGTTCTGTATCAGTGAATCCTTGGCAGCTCAGAGTGAGGTTGAGACCAGAGACCCTTCATGTCTCTGTCTGTTTACAGGGCAAGCAAATCAAAGATGCATCTCATTTCAGAGGCTGTAAAAGTGCGCCTGGGGATGGATCAGGTGTCTCAGATACACCCAATCCTCCCTGAGCAGCCTCTACTTACAGGCTACCAATCCATGTATCCTCCAAATGAACACTGCAAACAAGCAGTATAATTAAGTGTTCTCAGGAATAAAGAGTGTTATCTTTTCAAGTAATCTTAAAAATCATTTCACCACAGAAGGATTACTGGTTGGAAGGTCAACAATGCGTCCCTGATTATTGCATTTTTAAACAGAGCTTAACACGTTTTAGATTCAATCAGCAAAACACTGAATCCTAGAAAAAAAAATATTGACTGAACTTCCGGGTTTACCAGCTATGACGTTTTTAACTTTCGTCTGTAATAGTAACACAAACAGGGCATATCACTTTATCATATGTAGCTCTATTAGTGCTTTTAGTGCACTAGACTTTCAGCATCAAAAGCAATGGGCTTTTTTCCCTCATTGTATGAAAAAAAAAAAAGAAAATCAATGAAGGTTTTCAGTTGAGTTTTCCCTTGCAATATTTTGTTTCTTGTGGTGTATTTGTTTCCTGAGTGGCCACGAATAAAGCCCATCTAATCGAAACATCAATTTATTATCTGAAAGTGCTTGTTCAAAAAAAAAAAAAAAAAGGAGGAGGAAAAAAAAACAAAAAAAAAAACAGCGCCATATTTTTTACTGGAAATTTCACAGCCTCACATCCGCTGCGGTGTTGGCCTTACAAGCTGCATGAAATGAAATATGACTTAATGTTTTCGATGCACTTTCAGTCATCAAAGTTCTGGGGGATTTGATTTCTGTGGTGGAAAGTGAAGGAGCTGTTAGCTTGTCTCTAGTTGAGTGATTTAAAATCGCGGAGCAGACGACGTGTTGGCTGACTGGATGAGACAGAAGCCGTCCTGGCCAGGCGTCTGGGGCATACATCTCCTGACATTTATCCCTCCTGGTTTGCATTTCCAGCCCTCCTTCCAATCATGGCAGGGTGGGAAACAGCAGCATGGACTGGCCCATTATGGACAGCCGAATGGCCTCCATTTACAAATATTTTTTTGTAAATACTATATCATGTTCTTAACACAGCAGGTCCCCTGGGCTGTGCAAAGAGCCCTGTGAGAATATGTGCGGGTATCAGTATTGGGGCCGGTATCGAACAGCAAACATCTGGAGGCAGGAGGTGTCTGTCGCATGGTGAAGACGAGGAGAGCCTACATGGATAACATCCTGGGGGATCATGCCTTCTGCTGCTTGAAGATATTAAGAGATGCATGTAAGGCCTCTATTCGCTTCAGCACACGCATCTGCCACTACCAGAGCGCGCACACACACACACACACACACACACACACACACACACACACACACACACACACACACACACACACACACACAACACGTGGCGGCTCTTTCTTTCCATCTTTTCCTCCCCCTCGCAGTGGTCTTTCTCTGCTCACACAGCCACACACTCCCCTCCTGATTAGCTCATAATGGACGACTGATGTCCCCCAGACCCCCAGGACCTCCCTGGGGAGCCCTCCAACTCTGACCCCTATCTCTAGCCTGCACTCCACCTTCTTAAAACACACTAAATAATCTTTCATGTGACAGGAGCTTGAATGAAATTCAGCTTAGAGCTGCATCATTTGCCCTGGACAATAGAATATTGATAAATAAATCATTGCCTCATAGATTTTTTTTTCATGATAAAGGGGGTTTAGAAAAGTGTGAAGACGTAGCTTTTTTCAGCAGATGTGAGGTATTTGCTCAAAAGTTTTGGTGCACTTTGTTTTTCAGGGCTACTATGTAAATCATGTTCCTTTAACTTGACTTGCTCATCTTATGTGAGAACAATTATTCACATTAGCATTAGCACATTTGTCATTAACATGTATATTAGTAGATTATTGGCTCTTTTTTAGTGATTGTAAATCATTTATTGTGTATGTGCTTATTTTACTTTTTTGATTTGTGTATATACTTGATATGGGTAGAAAATACTGCCTCCTGCCACTATTATTTAACTGAGTAATACTCTTAATCAAGTAGTAATTACAGCTGATTCTGGGGGTTAAAAATGTCAATAGATATGTTACTTTGATTTTAGAAGTTTAGAAGAAGATAAAGTTAATTTTTTAAACCTACATAAATAAACTGTAAGGTGCAAAATAAATTGTAATGTTCAGTATGATGAAGGTACAAAATGACATGTAAGTGGAATGTGTTGCCTACTTTATATAATAAAAAAGACCCCATATGTTGGTTAAAATAGTGCCTTACTTTGGTACCTATTATAAATAAACCTGGGTAAAAAACATGCATTCATAAACCTTGTGAGTTTGGGCCTATGCCATAGCTGTGACCAAATCCAGCAGATTCATCAGAGCAGGCAATTAATCGCCTCACTCTAAAATAAACAAAACAGGGATCCTAAACATGTGCCTATTAAACCTGCAAGTGGGGCTGGATGGCTGCTTTTAGATGCAACATTTACATGTAATTATCTTCTTATATAATTAAGTGCATTCAGTTAACAAGCATCTTACTAACGGGCCACATTGCTTACCCAAACGAGCGGCGGGCAGCCCAGAACGCCGAGTGAGTGAGTAATTAGAGCTCAGCATGCCGGTGTTAATGGAAATGATCTGAAAAATCATTGCCAGAGAGGCAGAGGGAGGAGGGGGTGATGAAGGCGAGAGGGAAGGGAAGACGGAATAGAAAAAGATAACAGATGAGGATGAGTAAGGCAGAGAGGTACAGGAAAATGGAGGATGTGGATGATGTAGGGCTTTTACTTTTTAATTCATTACATCTCTGGTTTGATGAGCCACATTTTGGCAGCGGTGAAATTAATATCCCACAACATGCTGTGACATTTTTGCAATTAAGTTGTAATGTGCTTCACAAACTACTTCAGAGCGAGCAAACAGACTGAACCTCAACACTTAAACCCAAACTGCAAGACAAGCAAATGGATTTTGAGCATCGCTGTCTTAAACGATAAGTTATCATAACATGAAAATACCAGAGAAAAACCAAAAACCAAGAAATCAAACCCCTCGAGTGCTTGAACTCAAAACCCAGCACAACTTATTGCTCGACATAGGGATTTTTTTTTAATGATATAATTATAGATATCAAGAAGAATGATCCTTTATTGAGATAAAATGCAACACATGCCATAGAAAAGCTGTACATTTATGATAATCTCAATGAATTTGTTATTGAAGAATCCATCATTTTAATGTTACAACACTGGAATTTGCATTTCAAGCATTTAGTGCAAGGAAAATCTATGACACGGTTTAAAATTCTAATCTAATTTTAATCACATCTTCTCACACTTTGTCGTGATTAAATCAGTGTCTGTATCTTCATTGATCTTTGTTGTCAGTTGCAAAATTTAACGCAACACCTTAAATTGTGTTTGATGGACAACATTTAAAGGTTTCATGGCTGTTAAAGCACAAACACTAAAGCTAATATACACATGTTATGATTGTAAATGTGTCTAGGATTTGCAGAAAGGTACATGTGCTGCATCAAATTGTACACTGTAGTGAATTTACATGATCTAACTGTTCTACATTATATTAATATCACCTAATCAAGCAGCTGAAAGTATGACCATTATATATCCCTGTTTATATATTTATTAATAAAGTTAAACTGAAAATGTGTTTGAGTCCAACTGAACACTAACCCTGTCCTTTACACCGCACTACTTAATTCTACTGTGCAGCTGAAAATAAAAATAAAACAATGAAATGTGTTTTTTCCATTTTCTCATGGAGTGTTGGTGACCTGTGTGCAGAGAGGTGCATTTTATCCGATCCCTGATAGAGATACAGCCATTAAAATAACAATGGTGAGTGCGTAGTGTGTGTGTAGTTTACTGATGTTAGCACTGACACCGTGACACCAGGTCCAACCCTCGGTTCAACCCAACACTGTTCTTTGATTCCACGCTGCACAGCCATGAGCTCATCTACCCCGAGGCCGCTGGGGGACAAGAGAGTGAACTTTGTCACACTCTACTCTGCAATATCGCTTACTTATTTGTCTAGGAGAGGCAGTGAGCGTGTGAGAATTTGATTCATAATTCTAATCACTGGGAATTTGGGGTGTTTTAAGTTGAATTTTGGTTTTTAACACGGCCCTTATTTACATTCTATTCTTTTTGACCACTTTGAATTCATTCTAAGTGACACCAGAGACATAAATGCTCATATTATCAACATTTCAGACGTAATATCAACATATTTTTCCCTTCAAAAATGTCAAAAAAACTGACGCGCTCCCTCTCTTGTTATTAGCCTGCAGCTCTACATCACAACAATGGACAACAGTCTCCACATGTCACGTCAAACCACAGTCTTTTCAGCTCTTACCCCACACTGTCAATCCTATCACAACCCCGGCATATAACCTCCTAATTCTACACACGAAATCCCAAATATCCTCAAAGTCACCACCATTGTTTAGATAATACAGGTCTTAAGAAGAACCGAGGTGTGACTAACCAACAATACAACCGGGCCTTCTAAGGTTCAAAGAGCCACATTGAATCACTGCCAAAATTCTTCACACAGCGCCAATTGCAACAGTTTACACTGAAATTATGATACAAACTATGTAGCAAGTGAGTAAGGAATATCAGGTCCCTTTGTCCCGGCACTTTCTATTGAGTTCAATAAACACTTATGTACTCTAAAGGACTCGAGCTCACGAAAGGACAATGGCTCCCTTCAGAACTCGACACCAGACCTTTAACAATACAAAAATACTCTATCCTCCAAAGACTAATTGATGTTATTCGCCTTTTGATAAGTCAGACGTAGGCAGACGTAATAGTAAAGATTATACACGGTGCTTTTGATGGCCTGTAACCTGAGTAACCGGAGTACAAGGGGAGAGAGACAACAAAAATCCTCAGTTTTTGGTTGCTTATCACCAGGGCCATGATCATTTGTGTTTTCAGGGCAACAAGAGGTGTAATTTGAATAGGGACAGACATTAAAAGAGGAATCGCCGCTGCTGTGTGCTTAGATGACTTGGAACTGTCGGCCACTGGCCTGTGAGCATATTGGTTATTGATATTCTCTCTCTGTGTCACACACACTGCATCTGCTCTCTGAATACAAGGGCTGAAAAAGCCCTCAGAGCCTGGGTGAAACAAATACATTTGCACTTTTTTCTTTGGCAGCAGGAGCTGGCAGGTGAAATCAGTGGATGCAGCCTCACAATTTGGCTGCAGTGCCATCTACTGGTGACATGTCAGGGTTGAGACGACCACACTCAGGATGAAAAGAGCAGATGACACACTTCATTTAAACAAGTTCCTCAAATTTTACCGTGTCAGTCATGATTTTATCCTTCTTTTTTTGTCAACCTGCAAAACCCACTATTCATACATGAAAACGTACAATACCAAAAATGACTTTCTAGAGTTTAGGTAAGACTATCTTTCCCTATGGTTAATTTACTGAATAGTATATATGCCATCAGGGACTAAAAGGGTAAGGGTGTGGGGGAGTCAGAAACATTGACAATAGGATATAAATGTCGACTAAACTGCTAGCTAGCCCCCAGGGAAGCAGAGAAGTTTAAACTTCACCAAACCACAAGACATGAAGAACTCCAACACAAAGCAGCATTTAAAAGGCTTTTAACTGGAGATGACGAGTCCGATTGAGGACGTTGATGCACCTGGCAGTAAAAAGCCATGTGACAACCCCACAGACACAATTCAACCTCTGTGCATACATAATAGCACACACAATGTGACATGCATCACTCAGGGTCAGATGAATTTCCACTATATTGACACATTTGCTTCATTCCAACCCTCAAGTATATATATGTATATGTATATACATCTGTTGGTCTGAGTGTCACTGAAAAAAAAGCACATTTCTACACATGGCTTTTCATTTATTCTTAAAATGAATCCTTGTTCGACTCCAGTCTTACATCGGCGTCCTCGTTACTTCTCAGTCAAAATGCCTGAAGAGTTCTCTACACAGCGCACAAAGATCTGCAATACATCACCACAATGAAATGGATGTTAAAGCCGAGATGACATCATGCAGCATACCCTGAGGACAAATATAGATCATGTTTATCTTTAACAGATGATTCATTTGTGACATGGTAAAGAGATATTGGGGTATGTCTGAGCATTCACTGGCAGCCGTTAAACAGTTATACCTTTGGCACTGCTAAAGTATGTGTAAAAAAGTGCAAAACCCTGCTTTTAATAATTCTTATTTACTTCTACAAGGTAGACTATTTTAAATAGATGTTTGTGCATGTTCTGTCCTAGGCTGTTGGCGAGCCAAAATTGCACATTGATTAACAATTAAACAACTGAGCTGAGAAAAGAGATTATTATGAAACTTAAACTACAAAAATAGATGAGGGACAAAAACAAAAGGCATAATGCAATCTTTCTTATAGTTCAATTTTTTTTTCACACCTTTCCTCCCTCCTCATCCCCCCCAAACCCTTGGGAAGCAGCACTCCAAGGTCTTTCATTTGAGCTTGTATTATGCCCTGTATCTCTGCTCATTTTTCATCCGCATTGCATTAAGTATTGATATTGATTTCTTGTAAATGGTGGCGAAATGGATGGCTCACACTTTTTTGTGTTATTGTTCTGCAGCACTTGTAGGTAATTTATTATGGCTGAGGGTCCGGTGAGGCCTCCCAGTTCTGTGTCCCTCCTCCTGATGGAGCGTGCCAACCTGACTAACAAAACACACCATACGCTGAAAGGCCACTCATGAGGAGAATGAAACATGCACACTAGCACCAGCAAGCACATGCATGCACACAGTATCCCCCTCACTCTCAATCTGTCCCGGCATCGCTCACATTCACGTCGGCTATAAGCCGACTCACATAAGAGGGTCCCTTGGAAAACACAGCAATAAACTGGAAAACACCAACTTTACACACATTTCTCAATCTTAACATGAGAGTTGTGCAGTGAGCAACTCTTTTATTTCTCTTTTCCTCCTATTTTTGAATATTATTCTTTTTAGTGCTGTAGCAGCACTTGTGCTGAAATCCATTCCCAGTTTTGTGACAAAGCGTGGCCTTCTTGACAAACTGGAGTGGTTTACTTGCATTGTCATCCTGGCCAATTTCTTTTCCCTGCTGCCGCGGCCCCAGCAGTCTATTTGCATTTCAATAGCCTCTCTGTCTGCCTCTATATTGCCTGATATTATGTCTGCCTTGTATGAATTCGAATTCAATGTCTGCATCTGCTGTTTTACTCCCTAGCAGTCCTCGTAAAAGGTGAAACATATGAAATAAAGCTTGTAAGCAAAAGACATTGGGGGTGTGTAATGATGTACACCAAGAAAACACGCTGTGATAGATGTACATCTAATCTGTTAACACGCATGTTCTGCCTTTACATTAAACTGCTGCAAAACAATCTTATTCTGTAATGATTGCGATTTCCATGACATAAATAGAAATACCTTTGATCTATATATACACTGTGTTCAACTTTTGTCACATTTAGCCGTAGTAGCAGAACAATCTACAGCATGCACATATGCTACAGAGAGTTAGGTCTTTGCTGAGGAAAAGAAACGTGCTGCGGTATAACCGATATGTCCTGTTTACCATCTCCGTTACCACAACACCAGCACTTGGCCACAAACCCTGGCTGGTGCCACTGTGTCGGACACCGTGAGTCACATGACCCTCACCAGAGTCCCACAGAGGTCCCTCAGGTCTCCCAGAATGCCCTTCTCTCTTCCTTGCTCCCCCTCTTGTCCTCTCTCTCCTCTTTCTGGGATGGGATATATGGGATGTCAGAAGGCCACAGGCAGTTACTGTTAAAGGCACCAGGATTTACTGGAATTCCTGCTTTTAAAAGATATAAAGCTCCAATAGCTGATTAATCTCTCTTCATGAGATATTGGAGAAAAGATGTAAAAAGGAATATCAATTGAACTGCATATCCTGTGCTGCCTGTAGCAAATTGTGTTTAGGATTTCACCTTGGGGAGAAAATGTAGCAAATCTCTCTAACAAATGTTCAAGATTCTCTTGTGCAGTGTGATAATTATCAGCTAGTCATTTAAAATAGCATAAAAAGTAGAAAATGTATGCATTTTTAGATCCAGACAGATACATAAAGGCATGTTTGCACCCCTCCTCTTAATGTTAACCTCTGCCAAATGTAGCTTCTGTTCAGAAACAATTAATGCCAACCAGCGTTCGGGTGCGCAGGCAGGCTAACAGCTGTGTTTGGGCCACTTGTTGTGCCTCCAGCACGGATAATTACAGCAATCCAAAAGCAGAGCAGCCGCTCGGGGAGTTTAATAATGTACAAGTAGTCGCTATCTCTTTATAGATCATGTTACTGCAGCACTCACTGACGTGTAATTTAGATCAATCAAAAAATATGGCAGGGCTATGAAACCAGTGCCTTTGATAATAGTTGGCAGGTAGTAGCCACCCCCTGTTGTCGAAGCATCTGATATAAAAGGCTTCATTCCGCCCTCCATCAAGGGGCCTGGTGTGCAAGGATGTGTAACCCAGGCAACAGATACATAAAGCATTATGGGACTTGATTTAATTTGTCTAAATGGGAGCTGGAGTATCTTGGTTCTCAGTTCGAATGTCCCTGTTAACCACCACTACAATGTAATGGGCTCCTCAACTTGGAGTTGCTGATTGTGTCCTGCTGGTATAGGAGGTTTTCCTCTATAGGCCGTTCTCTGAGCGTGTGTCTGTCTGTGTGTGTGTAAATGTGCTAGCATGTTGCACATATTAGTTAGTATTTCTTTGTGAACAGCCAGTTTTAGTGACAGAAAAATTAATTGTTCAACAACTTGCTAAGCGCTAACCTTGCTATCACTTGTTTGAGTGGGTGAAAAAAATCCTAGCAGATGAATACAGCGTCAGCATAAATATGACAATAAAGATCCTGCCGGTGCTTTGTTTCCTTGAAGTTCCCACCACCTCCCTTGAAAATATTTTGGGGTCAGTAATTTATCTGGAGGCCAAAGCTTTATTCAGCATTATTTAGGTTTCTATGTACTATATATGAAAGGCTTTGTTGTGAGCTTTGAGCTCCTTTGGTCAATTTGATCTATTGTGTTTCTTCATACCTACACTCCCCATTTCAAGAACTATTTGAACCAAGACAATTTAGCCGGTAATACCTGGGTATCATTTTCTACCTTTGCATGGGACTCTCCTTGCCTCTGGCTTATTTTAAACTATCAGAACAATTCAAATAGCTTCCTCTCCTCGTCCTACTTTTAACTCCCTCTCTTCTCCTGCTTTCCTCCTCCCTTGCTTCCAACCCATGGGTCTTTGTTTTAAATGGCAATTCATCCCGCTCGTCCGCTCAGCCACGTTAAACATCAATTTCCTCACCGAGCACACATTACGACCCAATAGAAGAAATAAAATCTCAGCCATTTATTGTACGTGCAACTTCCCTCCTCCCTTTCTGGCACCGCCATCCACCACTGGCACCCTCATCAAAGCAGCCCGCATCCAACAACAAGGGAGCAGCTACACAACAATGCCAATGCCATTCGACTTCCTCTTAAGTCGTTTTATACTTACTGCAAAACAGTAACGATTTCAAGGGCCTTTGAATTCCTCCAAGAGCCACCGGGTTTATAAAACATGCATGAGGTGTTCAGTAAACAATGCCCAATGGTCTTATTCCTTTTAAATAAAACTATTTCCATGAGATGTAAGAGAGACTTTAATATTGCCTTAAATATTAAAAGAGAGAACTGAGCCTCATCAATTTTTCATTTATTGGGCCCGCATGTAAGGAGTCATCAATCTCAAAAGAAATTACTGACATTTTCATTTCAAATAAAAAAGGGTACACTTTATCCAGCGGTAATAGGGATTGCCACTCTTACACAGGGAGCATTAAATGGCTTCTGGAGTGCTGAAAATGAGAAAATTTTTCTTTTTTGTTTCAGAACAGCTTGTGGTTTTTAACCTTGTGAAGCAAACATGCATGAAATTGCTAAATAAAATGCAACATATTACCCTACTAATGCTCTGCTTTTAAGGGGACTGTAGTTCATTACAAATCAATAATAGTCCACCTTAACAAGTGCATATTCCTATTTCCAACAACCCTAACTCAGTGTAAAGTAATAACCACCTGGTTGTTTGGCTGTTTGCTGATATTGATATCCTGTGACATAAATTCATTGTTTGATTCTAGGGCTGTTATGATATATTGTAATAAATGTCTCCATCATTACATCGCCTCTCCGCCTGTTTGCCTTTAGGGTTGAAGGTTTGTAATTACTGCACGATAAACAAATGGTTTGGGTAATGGGGAAAAGGGTCCCAGGCCTACAGGAAGTGGGAGAGGATTACAGGGGAAGGAGACCACTTTTCACCCCCCAAAACCCCTCAACCCTAACTGTGAGGCCTGTCCCACATCTCACCACAACTCCCCCTGTGGAAACACCCTCGCTGAATTATTAATCGCTGAGCAGTGTTGATATATCATCAACCGTGTACATACGTTGTATAGAGGGGGAAAATAAGGGTTACAGTAGGCCAGGATTTATAACAAAAGCTTGACATATGCTGCTAATTCACCTTGACAACACTGTCACATCCTGCTTAGTGAATAATTGCCCGACAGAAGAGGAGTTTGTATGGAGTCTCACTGCTAGGCACTTCCCAACACATGCTACTCCACCCTCCACTCATAATTCATGAATATTTGTTTATAATTTCTGTACACAAGTCGGGTTTTCAGTCCCCCCCACTCACCCCATGTGCTGCTGTCTCATTTGCATAGGTAGATTGAGACGCCGCAAGCGTAACGAGGTTGGCCTGCATGTTGGTGATGGAGGACGCTGATGAATAGAGCTCCCTCCCCGTCATGGCACCTTTGTAAATGTTTGATTAGTTTTGAATGGATTACTGTTAGATTATCGGGTTTGGGGCCCAAACCTAGACACGGCTCTGCTCCCTTACGGGTGTCCTGTGACAGAACAGTGGCTGCATGTTGACAAAGAGCGAGAACAGAGGAGGGCGGAGGCCACGCCTGTTTATGCGGAGTTGTCAAAATATTTGATAATGCTGTTGCTCCCTCTTGTCAGAGCTACAGTGTTGGGAATACTTGAGACGTGGAAATAGAAGCTAAAGTATATTGAGATTTGAGTTGACACAGAACAGAAAGACAGAAATAAAAAAAAAGAAAAACTTGCACACAGCAATGCTCAGAAATATTTTCATCTTCAAACTTTTATGGAGCCTTGTTCAATATCTTCGCAACGATTCTTGTTCCTTTGCTCCCAAATCGCCTCAGCAATTCAGAGATATTTAACGGGTTACTAGGAATCTCATAGTCAGACTGCTATAAATTTTCGGTGGCTGCTGTAAGACACTCTTACATTGCTTGTGTGGCAATCAGACTGGTGATTATATGGGTAATGAAACATGTGCCTCCTCTCGGTGTCTGCCCCTTCCATTGCCTGTCTCTTTCCATCTTTTTCTCCAACTTTTCTTTCTCTTTCTGGTTAATGCCAGTGATGGATGGGGTGTAACTATCACAGGGTGCGTAACCCATCAGTTCCGAGGCCTATTATGCAGAGTTGGATGCTGGGTAAAAGGGGGTACAAGGCGTGGAACATTGAGACTATAGCAGGCAGCCTCACCAGTTAACGCTTTTCACGCCACCCACCCCTGACGCCCCCCACTCCAATCCGTTCTGCTTGAAAAACCTGTCTTGCATCTTGACAGCGCTGCCGCCACTGAGCTCCCTCTCCCTCAATCTGTTTAGCTTCCTGTTGTGACCTTTCATACAGTCAAATATATTAGCGAGTGGTGCACTCTCATTAAAACAGTGCATTAACCAAAAGACTCTTTGGAGTCTAAATGACAGCCGAAGGAACTGAAAGCTAATAGCCGTGGGCAGTTGGGGAAACTTAACTCATGAATCAGTGAGCTAATGCCAGAGCAGCAAGCCTGCAGCGCTGTAAGCGTATGGCACAATCTCCATCGTTCCCGCTCCACACACTCTCTTTTACTCCCTTTTGCTTCCTTGATCTCCCTCATTTTCCTCCATGACTCCCTTTTTTTCTCCCACTCTCTTCTTTTTTTACTCTTCAACTGCTACTTATCTCTCATATCCACCATCACCACTATGTTCACATTCCACTTCTCTCTGACACATTTATTCTTTCCCCCCACTTTTTAACTCAACCATGCTTCCCCTGTCCTGCTATCTTATTTGTTCATTTCATTCTCTGTTCCCTCTCTTCAACCGAGCTCATTGGTGCCATCATTTCTACTCTCTGCCACCATGTTCTTACACTTCTTTCCCTGGAATCTCTCTTTCTTCTCGCTTATTGTTTTTAAAGATAGGAAAGATATATAGACATAAAAAGGGGAGTAGAAACGAAAAAGCTAGTGAGAATAGAGAAAAAAGGGAAAGCATACGAGAGAGGGAGAGGATTATAAGAGAGAGGACAGAAGAGGAGAGACTAAAAGCTCATTACTTTCCCCCTGATAGGAGAAAATGAGTGAGGGGGCAATAATAAAGCTTGAATTTTTCAATACTGTTAAAAATGGGGCTCTGACAGCTCACCACCAGTGCAAGGGACAGGCACCGACAACGCATGGTGAGCCACCGAATTAGCAATACCATACATCATAAAATCTAATTAAATCAAGGAGCAGAATCAAATTAGTTTTCTGTGACTCAAACCGCCCGCCAAAAGGGCTCTATTAAATGAACTGTAGAGAGGGAATTAAATAATTCACAGTGAGGGATTTTGCATTTATACAAAAATTGTGCACTTAATTGTCCGTGCTATATTACAGATTTGGCCTTATGTTAACAATGAGCCTAAAGCACACTTACTCGTGCACACTGGGCACACATTAGGGCCTACATGGTCGACAAAGCTTCAAACTAAGGGGATATTAGAGCAACCACTGGTTTGATGGCACTAGTATAGGGGTCTAGAGCATGCAAAGGGTAAACTCATTACACTCCAATGAGCTATAATACGCAGAATAAAAGACAGAGTTAAAAAAAAAAGGTTAAAGATGTGAATATTAGGCGAGACATTAAATTAGGCGCTACATGAGGTAGTGGATATGAGACAGGCTTTGGACTTTTTGAGAAACCCACAGGTAGCCCATCAGACTACACGTCAGATGAAGTTCTGTCATGAAAATGGAGCACTTTTGTTACAGCGCTACGTGAGCGTTCAGCCATCTCGGCTATTCTCTTCGTCTCTCACCCCCATACACCCTTTCTTTCAATCTCTCCATCTCCCGCGCTTCCCCGCCTGGCATCAAAACAGCACAACTTTATTATAGTCGCTGTCAATACCGTAATAATAAAAGAACGCAGAGGGGAGAGACTACCATATTACACTTTTAACAAGAATATAGCAGATGCACATTGAGTGAATATTGAGTTTTAAAACTTGTCGGCATGTGATTTGTGGCCTTGTCAGTACAAATATTTTTCAATGTCAAGGCAGCAAGCCGGGGCTGTCACTTCGGCGGTCAGCAGGGATGGGGGGAGGCAAAACACAATGATCTGGCCCTTAATGGAGAACCGCTGGGACTGGCATGGAGGTGATGAAGCACTGTTTAGTTTGCGGCTGCCATATTTCTGCTTGGGGACGCTATTATAAAACACAGTGTTATTTTGTCAGATTTCAATCATGAGCCAGGTTATTTGTCACCTGCTGTCACATTGTTGGGGCAAGTCAGACTGACGGTGAAATATGATGTGTCCCAGCCCAGCCCCCACTCCAAAGAATAGTTTTCTCTTAGTCTTGTGCTATATAAGTATTAAAAAAAAAAAAAGATCCTATAAAGATCTGTGTTCCACTTTTTTTCCTATTTTATGTCAATGTAGGCGTATATAAAGGCAATGAAAGTGAAGTAAAATTTTACCCTCACAGCGAGGATTTCTAATCATGTTATTCATTTTCATCCTTATCTTCCAGTCACTCTATTCATCTGTTATTTATGAATCAGTGATACTGTTATGGTGAAGTGTTTTCTAGAGCATCTAATCACAGGTGTCTGTGTGTCTTTCTTTAGCTGGATTCACAATGTCAAGTATCTTCTAGGAAGAAGCCCCAGGTAGATTTGGTTTAATTTCCTCCAATAAAAAGTGTCCTTAGGTGGGCTGTAGCTGAATATGACCCTGCTGTGCTGTCTTAGAGGCTAGGTTTTAAGGTTCATCCCTTCTTTGTATCTCATGTTGTTAAAAATAAGCCACAAATGTCCAGTTGGACACAAAAATACTAAAAACTGAATGTTTCCAAAGTGCTCTTAATATTTATTGATTAAAAATTCAAAAAGCACTTTCTTTTAATAAGTTTTGTCATAATATAAGATTTAGTGACATATTGGCAAATGTTTCAGGGAATGCCTTTATTCTATTCAGTATGTGTTACCAAGTGATTTAATAAAGTTCAAGCATGAAATTCATTGACATATGTGGAACATTATGCATCTGCACACTCACTCCTGTCAGATGCCATTTAATTTTCCTTTTCAGCGGTTACATCTCCTATGTCTGAAATGTAGAGCAAAACAAGACTCTGTTCCTTCAGTTTGCTTATTGACATTGACATCTGCTTTTCAGTTCACTGTTCATATCAGCAGCTCAGACACCCCTCACTAACTTCATTTCCAAATCATACCAGTTTTATTTCCTTGTTGCCCTTGTGTTTGAACGTCATGGCCTCTACCCAAACACACAGCAGGTGTAATAGTCACATAATCCAGAGATATCCTGCAAATTATACAGAATGAACTGTCATTTGCTCCATTGCTTGAGACTTGCATGTAGATGTTGTTGATATCCAGCTAATACTGCATATAAATATGCAAATAGTATTTGATTACTGACAGTTCCGACTGTCGGTTGAGAGACAGGAGTGACATTGTGTAGCTTCATCATTCTTCCTGGTCCTTGAATAAAGCTGTGTTATTGCCTGTAAAGGCGAGCCTACTCTTTCTGTATGTTTTTTACTGTTTTATTGGATGTTTAGTAAAGTACTCTTTGAATGAACCAAAATATGAGACAAACTTTTTATCCTTGTCACTCAAGTTTCACTCTCAGCATGTTACATCTTCCATGCATGTGGGAATAAAACTGTTTTACCACCAAATATCACAATGCCACATGCAGGTATATACATTACATGAAAAAAAAAAAAAATGTATATATTTATATATATATATATACATACACACACACATGCAGAACAGCACACACATAAGCAAACACACACAACAACCATTAGCTTTGGCTGACACGATAGCCATTAGCACAGTGTTTCTAGTTCTGTCTATTCCATTCCAAAAGAAGGATCATTTACATAATGTGTGTTTTCCCCAAACGGTGTGAACAACTGGCACTCTGTGTAGGTTTCCTGCTGGCAAATGTTTCAAACTGACCTTGGGAAACGGTCCATCCGCAAACACTACACCCATAATGGGCCTTTTACTTGTTTTTTGTATATGTGTGTGCCTGTAAGCATGCAGATGTGCATATGAGTTAGTGTGCCTGAATGTGCACATTTATTCATCCCTCTGTGTGTATGTGTCTACAGCTGATGACTCGGTGCCAGCCGGACGGCTTTTATATGTATTAATATTAATATGTGCCTGAGCTGCAGCCCATCACATCCCTGCCCTGTGGTGCAGAGTGTCCAAGGGCGGCCATTATCATCCCTTTCTGACTGTGAGGGAACCTGGAGGAAAGTAAGACAGGTACGTTGACTATCGTTCTGGGGTCAAACAGTCAGGCTAATACAGCTCAAACCATCAGTAGTGTGGAGGATTCTGTAAAATGCACTATGATGACGTGCTTCTCTTTGTACTGCAATTCCATATGTATAGTACTTTGTGGACCACCCTCTTATGGATAGAATATGTGCTCAGTGCCTACACACCACCTTGCACTCATACACACAGGGTCTGCACTCACACACACACACAGGAACATGTAACACAATACCATTTGCGTACTGTAATAAAAAACCCCTTCTTACAGATGTTTATCAGGTACCTTACCATGTATGACAAGTACAATTCTTTTGAAGTAAGTCCGCATGTTGGTCCTGAGGGCAGTATTGATGACAATGTTAACCATGTCCCATAAAATCAATCAGTCAATGGAATATTAAATGTATATGTCTGAGAGCTTGTCAGTGGAGCGCTCAGGGGTGAATCTCCAATAGCCTGTCAAGGTTTATTGCCTTTTATAGGGGATCCACCAACGCGCTGTTTCAATGAAAATACACCTATACAGTATATCAGGCTGTGATGTCAGAGCTAAAGACATAGAGTGAAGGCAACCAAACACTCTTTTTCCCATCTCCCTTTCTTTTGTGCACAGAGAAAGAAACACACCCCACCACCAAAATAGATGAATTTTGCTTCAACAAAAGCAGTATGGTAATTAAATGTAAGATAAGGCTATTCAGAATGCCCAAGACTGTGCCAGGCAAATATCCTGATCAGCTTAAAATCAACCAAGTGGGACAGAATAACAAAAATCCAAATTGGTTGGTCTAGATCAGTTTGATAGGGCTTTCAATATAATGCACAACAATGGCCAAAATGAATAGGAATCAAATTACAAGAGCTGTGATATGGCATGAAACTGCATGGGGGAATTCAAGCACAATCACTTTTCAATGTGGCTTTCAATATTGCAGCCAATCCTCGCACGATTCATATCCGATCACAAATAATGTTTATCACCCTCATATCTCTCTCCCTAATGGAAAAGGCCTAGTGTTGGGGTTTAAAGAGTGCATTCATTTTTAATGAGGTCTGGGCATTGGCCAGAATGAAATGAACAGGCAGAGTTTTGGGCCATAGTAGCAACGACTGGCAGTAAAAGGTTGTTTCATTCTTTCTAATTTGACCAGGTTATGTGCAACTATAAGCTGCTAAGTTGTTTATTACAACCAAGCTGCATTTTCACTGCATTGTTTAGAAGAGGTGTAAAGCTCACTTGGCATAGCGTAAGTATTTTTTCCACTTGTGCTAACTTTTGAATGGTCAAAACATGTACAAAAAAAAAAAAAAAGACATACAAGAAAGGATCCAATAGCGCAAACATTAAACAGCCTTAGTAGTTGTTATGTTTTTGATGTAAAACTCTCAAACTTACACCAGAATCCAAACAGCCCGCGGCCCTTCGCGCTTAAATATTCTATATTTTCACTTGATTTTTCACCAACAAAGTGATGTATTTGTAGTGCTAGAAAGAAAAGCTATATCACTTGAACCAAGTAATCCTCTATAGTGTTTATGAGTTCAGAAAGACCATCAAATTTCATGTAAAATAAGCTCTCGTGGAGATAGAGACACTCATATTTTCTGTCTAATTCCGGAGAAGATGTATTTCCTGCCTCCCCAGAAAGCATGATTGGTGAGTGACTGTGCGTCGTGACGAGATCACTTGGCAGGGCTGAGGATAAAATGTCGCTTAGGATAATGTGATTGCCCTTAAGGTACAAGGAGGTGAATTATATTCCCTGATTTATAATCTGAAAATTAAAGACTCACTCATTTTCTAATTTAATTCCACCTTCAATGGAACAATGTTCACTCTGAGCCAAATTGGCGAATAATGTTACTAATTCAGATGCAGATGTAATTTCTATTCGGGGGGCTGCAGCGCGTGGTGATGAACGAGTCCCGGATGGATCGTTGCCACTCCTATCTCCCCGTCTCGACAATTCCCCAGCAGTTGTGATAATAACCTGAGCAATAAAGGAGAGAGAGGCAGTGCTACCCTGTTCCACTCCTCATACCCCAAGTCATCTGATACTTCATCTAATAGTATTTCTGTCCTTTCCTGTGTCACTCTGTCTTAAGGCAGCTGACACTGCGCTCTTCCATACAGGAAAACAGAGAGTGCTGAATATTATGAGTGTGAAACTGCATTAACGCCTAAACTCTTAATAACCTGCATAATTACTGCTGCCTTCTGCAATACAAAAAAGTCATTGCAATAAATCTGCTGTTAAAAACTTGATTGAATACAGGGTAAATGTCAAGGTAATTATGAAGCGGTGAGGGTTAAAAGCAACGTTAAATCCTCCCACAGAGCGCTGACATTCAAGTGAAGGAAGAAGAGATAGAGAGGAAGGAAGGAGGAGATTGAGAAAGATTGGCTGAGTTTGTAAATGTATCAGGCAATACAATTCTAACAGTTCCTCGCTTGTCACCGGCCCCTTATTTATGACTGCGAACAATTTGAGATATGACCTCTCTATGACTGGTTTCTTCCTGCACGCTAATGGGTCCATTAAAGACAGAATTCATCATGTAAAATACCATAATGACACAAACACCTTCATTCTGCACATGAATTTTGAATTACAGACCCTGCCGTGATTGGCTTTGCGGCTTAGCTTGGCTAGCTTCACTTGACCTAGCTTCGGAACAGCTCCCCTCACAACAAATTTCAGACAGTGACACATGTAATCCAGGTCACAAAGCGGAATTGAAGAGGAACAAAAAGAAATGTGTTACCACCCCCACCCCCACCCCCCTTTTATCAGATGCTATCCTGAGGATTAGAAAAAAGTCTGCCTACCACACACTTATTCCATTTCAGGGGGTATTTAGCAGACAAGGGCCTGGCAGAGGTCAGGTCATTTACTCAACAATCTGTATTTGGTGAGAACTGTTAGGTTCATGTTTGTGTGTGTGTGTGTGTGTGTGTGTGTGTGGTGGTGGTGGGGGGGGTGACATGGGGGT
>JAPTYQ010000008.1:19993499-20004416 GCA_029814465.1 Ostorhinchus cyanosoma
AAACCTGTTCTACTCAGCATTCACTATGCATTATTTCTACTGAATATGTCATGACCAAAGTGTGTTCAACGTGATGCTCATGACATCAGTCTTACCATCGGCCACGCAATCGTGCGTCTGTTTCTATTTTTACTCTAAAAAGCTATTTTTGAACAAGGGTGCACTGGCGTATTTCTAAGACTAACACAAATGAAACAATATAAGGAACAGCGGAGACCGAAAGCTTGCAGCAGTTTTGTGCTTGATGTTCCTTTTCAAAAGCTGCTCAATGCGCAATTGCGCAGCCAAGAGACCTGAGGCTGAGACCACCGGCAGGGGAAGGGTGCTTGGAAACTACTGCGGCGTCCACCACTATTCTGGTCTGACACAATTTCCACTAACTGAGCTCTGAAATTCCTAATTATAATCTCTTTATACATTTCCTACAACCTGAGTCGTGGACGCATCTGGAGGCGCTTTTCCATCAACTGGATCCGTTTGGAGAATGACACTGTGCTGGACCTAGTCTGCATCCGCTGTAAATGCATCTCACGATGACAGCAGGCATCAGGACTGTGGATGCACTCATTAAAAGTGGGGATATTTGAGTGGAAGCTCCCCACCATGCACGCGGCGGACGTGCTCGCCTCCGTGTTGCTTTTGGGGATCACTGTGGTGTCGTTGCTGTCCAACGTTGTGGTGCTGATCTGCTTTCTCTATAACCCCGAGATCCGCAAACAGGTACCGGGTCTTTTCATTCTCAACTTGACGTTTTGCAACCTGTTGCTGAGTGTGTCCAATATGCCTCTAACTCTGATCGGGCTCATCACCACGGGCCACCCCGGAGGAAGCGCCTTCTGTCAAATTGTGGGTTTCCTCGATACTTTTCTCACAACTAACTCAATGCTGAGCATGGCAGCTCTGAGCATCGACAGATGGGTGGCGGTGGTGTTCCCGCTCAGCTACCACTCCAAAATACGCCACCGGGATGCAGTGATAGCTCTGGGCTACACGTGGATTCACTCATTGTGCTTTTCCACGGTGGCCACCTGCCGCTCGTGGATCGGGTACCATCACCTTTACGCGTCGTGCACTCTCTGCAATGTCCGAGGGAAGGGAGCCGGGACGCAGTTTGTCATCTTCACAGTGGCTTTGCACTCTCTCACTTACCTCCTCACTCTGATTGTTTTGTGTGTAACCTATCTGAAAGTGCTGAAAGTTGCAAGGTTTCACTGTAAACGCATCGACGTGATCACTATGCAGACACTGGTGCTACTCGTGGATATTCACCCCAGGTAAAAGACATGTCAACTCATATAAAGTGATATTTTACAACCAATACAATCATTTTAACCCATAAAGACCCAGTGTCACTTTTGTGGCAGTTCCAAAATATATATATCCCCCCCATATTTAACTTATTAAGTGATTTACTGCCATTTATTATGATATGACCCTCTGTATTTTGTCAGTGAACATCAGGTATTTTCCTATATTTAATTTACTATTTATGTGACTTCAGATAAAAGTTGATTATTATACCAAAAACAGAGGAAAGTAAAGAAAAAGTGACTTTTTCAGCAAAATACATCATTAACCGAACATAAACTATTATTTATCAAACTGTATGAGTTTTAGTGGTGACTCAGTGTTGGAGAAGATGATGTTTCCACGTTCACTACAGAAACTCTGAACATCCAAATAGGAATATCTGGTGATTTCACACCAATTATTTACATATATTGAGAGGATTAATGATTCAGAATGTATTAAACCTTTTAGATCAGTAGATGGTTTTAGTTGTCAGTGGCTGTTTGGGTCTTTATGGATTAAAGCAAACCACTCCTTTACAACATTATGTAGCATCTTCTGGATAGGATTTTCTTTTTCATTTTATCATCACCCACTCTTGTTCAGACAAACTTTCACTTATGTCTCATTTGCATATTTGCCTTCTGTGTGCATTGATATTTCTCTAATGTAGCCCTCAGAGATAACAGTCCACAGTCCACTGCTTTCTTCGCTTCCACACCACATGTTTTCTCTGTGAAACTCTATCATTGTGTCTGATTATGCCTCCTGAGTAGATAATGGTAGGTCTACCTGTGTGCTTTGGCAGTGTACGGCAGAAATGCTTGGACGAGCAGAAACGGAGGAGGCAGAGGGCCACCAAGAAGATCAGTACATTCATCGGCACATTCGTGGTGTGTTTCACTCCCTACGTCATTACAAGGTGAGCAGAGATGGATAATACTGAGTCTGCATTATTGTATGTGACCATGGTGATGAAACATGGAGTTCAGAGGCAGATATAATAGCATTGGTTATAGCTTTCATGAGATCTGTAATAAGCAACAAAAAAAAGATGCAAACAGATATAAGATATAATGCAAATAAGATATAAATCTGGCAAATTAAAGGAAATCTCAACCATTCGATGAGTGTGACAATGTGTGGCCTTCACAGTCACCAGATCTCAGCACAATCGGATACTTACACAATGGGAGATTTTGAGCTGACATCATAACCTCACAAGATGAATACGAGGGTATAAAATAAGGAAATATGTTTCTAAAGAATGGCGTTCATCCCTCCAGTTAAGATCAGAGACAATACAATCGATCAACGCCAAAGAGCCGCGAAGCTGCATCTCTAATTCTTTGATTTGATACTGTATTTTCACTTGTCATGTTTTGGCAGATATTACAAAACACCCCATTTGTCATTGGAATACAGATGAGGGTATTTAATTACAATCTTGTCTTGTGATCTGATAACATTTCACATTTTTAACCGCTTTCTCTTTACAGTGACAGAGCTTATTAGTTCTACTCACATTGTCACTGAGTGTTTACAAGTCAGTTGATGAGAAAGAGCGAGACACAAAGCGAGGCAGTGAATGAGTCTGTGATCCTATCAGTGGCTCTCATTAGTTGTATTCCCATGAATTAATAGCTGCAATCTGTCAAAAGCTGCAACGTGGTATGGAAATAGAAATTAGCAGCTGATGAGACATGTTACGGAAAGAGTACATAACAAGATAAACAAATATTACGTCTGTTGAAGTGTCAGTTACAGGATGTTTTATATCGGTAAGAATGAACCCACAGTTTAGTATAAACGACACCCACAACTTAACATTCCCCCACACTGTGATGGCATTTCAGTGAAGTGAAAAGCTGACATTTACGCAGTATTACAGCACCTACTCAAGGGAACCTCATTTGCTTTAGGTGACTTCCACCCCAGTTACACTGATCTATGAATTGGCCTAAATGCAGTGTTTTCCCTCATTGTTTGTGCATATGTGTGTGTGACTCTATTTTCTCTTTTCCCTTTATTTGAGGTAGAATTGTAGAGCTCTACTGCCCAGGGCCCATAAGCCCTCACTGGGGTGTGCTGTCCAAATGTTTGGCCTACAGCAAAGCAGCAAGCGACCCGTTTGTTTACTCGCTGCTGCGTCACCAGTACAGAAAGACCTGCAGCCTCCTGGCCAATAAAGTCCTCAAGAGGAGCCCGCTCAATTCATCTTCCTCTCAGAGGGTGGATAATCCCGCAGGGACGAGCAACAGCACCACTAACAGCATTCAGCCACCCACGAACAAGCCAGCTGTCCAGTGAAAGGTCACCAATTTCAGAGATGGTTAAAACTAAAGAAATTGTCTTAAAATAGAACTGACATCTCACTTCTGAGTATCACTCAATAGTAAGGAGGTGGGACAGTGAAATGACAGCTCCGTGACGCTCTAAACAGAGATGGTGATAGCTATATTTGATTTAAAACAAATAAAAAAAGAAAAAAAGAATAGGATAAACCACTTTTGTAGGTTGGAAATAGCATTTCAACACAAGTATGATACAATCTTTTTCATCAATCGATGACAATTTCTAATCTGATAATTTTGTAGCAATTTGGTAGATTTGTGTCAACCAGCCTGTGTAACATAAAGTAGATGATTTTGGTGATGTGATATTTTTAAGCGGTATCGTTGGAAAGCACATTGAGTCAGTACTTCTTAAATCAACGTCAGACTCAAAACAGACAAAAAAACAAAAAAAAACAAGCCTACATTGTTACTGTTGTCTGAGATTGTAAAGGTGATTCATATGTTGATAATGCTGTAATTTGTATTGTCTATAGAAGTCACTGATTTACAGTAAATGTACGAAGTAAAACCCTCTTGACCTGAATGGTAGATTTTTACAATTCTAACCACAGCGTAACCTCTGACCTCAATATGCTCATGTTATAGTACTGAATTCATTCAAAGCATCAGATGAAAAGAGGATGACTTTGACAGTACAGTGATGTTATATGCACAGATGCGCATATTATTTTATTTGCGATTATCACAATGTAGCTACATGGCCTGATTTTTACAGTGCCTTTGAGACTGTGAACTATGTGAATTAATCCAAACTCAACAGAGGAAACTTCACATTTTCTCATGTTGTTGTTAATCTGTGCCGTGTTAAGGTGTGATGATAGAACCTGTGATGCAGTTTGGTCACAAATGTTAAGAAAGTTTTCAAGATCTGTTTCAGTTTTTAAAGGTTAACCACAACTTAATGCTGCATCAAGCAGAGCAGGATAAAAATGATTTGAATGTGGTACTGTAGCAAACATTTAGTGAATTAACATTCCAATTTATGCTGTATGAGCGTGGGAGTTTTTGACATCTAGGCAGTGGTGGAAGCAAGATCATCAGACACAAACATTGACATCTAAGAGCTAACAGGCTTTCCCAATTATCTACGCAATTATTATTTTTTAATATTATAATTTTTTTTTTTTTTTTTTTTACAAAATACCTAGACATCTTCAACCAACAGCCCTATAGACAAATCTGTTCATTTTACTTTGATATATGAGAAAGTCTAAAGAAAATTATGAGAACATCTGAGGAAGATTTAGCATTTTACTTGAAAAACTGATCATTTACATCATTGACATAGTTTAGACTGATTGATTAATAAGGTAAATCATTGAAGCCGCCAGTAAAGCAGGCAGAGAAATGTGATGCAGTAAAAAGTATAACATTTACCTCTCAAATGTAGTGGAATGGATGTCTAGAGTAGCACACAATGGAAATACAGTACAAGTACCTCAAATCTGTACTGAAACACAGAACTTAAGTGAATGTACTTAGTTTCCACCACTGCGTCCAGGTCGAGTAAAAAGAGTCATTTTGACAACACTAGCAATCAGGATGTTATGTACTACTTTATTGTGAGAATATGATCCATAAAATGTATTTAGTTTTGTGATATCTGTATTTGATTTTTGCTAAATATGTTTGTGATTATACTGCAATAAATGCTGTGCATTTGGCATTTTAAAGCCTCATTATATACATGTTTTGTTACACTTTTGCTGTTGTTCAGTACATTAATATCTCACATAACATGATGTGACAAAGAGAAAAACCAGTTGATTTTTACTAAACTGATGGTTCACCAAGACACTTTTGACAAATAGACTTATTCCCCCACAGTGATTAAATAAAGGAAGAAGAATAATTAATATGAAAAATCATTTAAAACGAATTCCACCCACCATTTCTGTCGCTGATGTGGCACCAGAACAAAGACTTTCTTTCACAAAAGCATCAGGGCTGAGAGTAAAAGGCTTTCTTAATTGCAGAGCTGCTGAGAGGAGAAGTGGGAAAACTGAAAAGGAGCAAAGATAAGAGACAAGTAGTTACAACCTGCATATAATTGCACCAGAAGATGTGACGACACTGAGGGATTGCGGGCATCACATTCATCCCCTGTACACTGCGTCAAGCTCACCATACCCAAACTACTGTTAAGTATACCCCAGTGTGAGCGGTATTTTTAAAATCTTTTGACCAAGGGGGCAAAAATTGCAGCTATCAATTCATAGTTCACATAATGCATGACAAACAAGGGCAATTAGTGGGAAGTTCTCAGAAGTTTTGGGAGGATCTCCAGCCTGGAGGTGTGTGTACGTACCTCATCTCCCCAGGAACCTCAGTGAGTGGGAGAGATACAGACACAAACCTGTCTTACATGAAACGCTGTGTGCAGACCCTGTGATTAAGCCATAGTGCGTAGGAAGTACAAGAAAGCAGAGGAGGGCGACAGGGAAGTCGAGTGCACTGCCTGACTTCACACAACTCCAAAGGGCGAGTGTGGTTCTTCCCGTTACATCAGGCAGAAGACTGCAGAGTACAGTTTCTCTTGGGAAATTTAATACGTTTATGCTTACTTTGTTGTTTCACACATTACATATGAAAAGGACAGTGTTGCTGCATCTTTTATGTTTAATGCTGATTTCCTGGTGGTTAGTTTCCTTCACTAACTGATCTATGGGAGCATATGTTACAATTTTCCTTTGAATAATATCTCATTTTACACCGACACAGCAAGAATGTTACATACCCAGACTCTACCCTGACTCTGAAGTCTTTAATTCTTACCCTCAGAACTAACAGCCAGAGCTAAAATTACCCTGTGATTGACCATAAATTAACCACTTAAGTGGAAAGCATAAACAAAAGTATTTATAGCACTGTTTCAGTAAGAGGGAACACAACAGTAGAATATGGTGGCATATTTAAAAAAAATGTGAAGTCTGCAGTATATAATACAATGGAATAAAAGTGAACCAGATGTAATTGCTATCTATAGTATCTGTTTCACCCTCTTATCATAATGCAGCCTCAGTTTCACCAGTGTCGTCTGATTTGACTATGCATTGCAAAAATCTAAATCTTACCAAGTGTATTTTTCTCATTTCTTGTCAAAATATCTCATCACATTTAAAATAAGACATAATCATCTGAAGAGAAACATGTAAGTGAGATATAAGAACTTAGTTTTAGACAATAGCTGTTGAAAATCTTATTTCAAGCAATCTTAAGATAATTTTCACTTGTTCCACTGGCAGATTTTTTGCTTCAATTAAGCAAAAAAAAAAAAAATCGGTTACATGTTCGTTTCACCTTACATGTGTTTTTCAATATACTTAGATTTTTTTTTTTTTTGGAGGGGGGGGGGTCAAATACAGTAACTTCACTACAGTAACAATTTTGAAAAATTTTATTAAAGTAATAAAGTCTCGTCATGTCCTCCAATAGCACACTAAGGTTGAAATGTTGAATTTCAGTGTATTTCTATGAGTGCCCTATGTTATGTTAATATGTGATTCAAACAAATGTGAAAATTTGAGGGGAACTTTTCCTTTAAAAATAAACAAATAATGATAATGAAACTCAGCTTACATTTACAAAATATCTCTGTACGCACTAGAACACAAATATGAGACCAATCAGGCACAAACATGTAGAGGAAATATTGTTTCAAATAGAGAAAAAAACACATCTGATATGCAATATGTTTCAAAACAGATTAATGCAATAACAAGAACATATGCTTGTGTGAGTGATGGGTTTCTGCTTATTTTTTTACCTATTTATTTCAGCTGCTTTTATTTGTATTTTTTTATAGTAGATTTTAGATATGATATACAGATCAGATGGCACTTTTAAATTTTGCTGCACTCGTTACAATGACAATAAAGCTATTCTATTCTATAACCGTGAGCACCATGGGATTCAAACAGTAGACATGGAGACTTTATTCTGTCATGAAACAGGAACAACAGCAATATCAAGCTATCTTACAAACATATAGTAAACTGAAAAGTGTTAGTTTTTTTCTTTTCACCACATACTGGTGTCTACACTCCTACATGTGTCTGTTCTGACCCTGTCTTATGCACCTGCATGGCCTACATTTGATGTTTCAGGTCCAAGTTCATTATAACACAAAGCAACCGTAATCATGCACAAATTGAGGTGTGATGATGCCATTAATCTCAGTTTTAGTGACCTAAAATACTGTTCAGGTGTGGAACAGAGGCACAAAAGTGGAGGGAAAAGTTCAGTTAGTGTGTGCAGGACATAAGTCCAAGTGAACATTTTTGGCTACATTTGTAAACATTGCCTTTAGGTGTTACTGTGGGGTTGAATTTTAAACATAACGTGGACAGACAGATGGGTAAACCTTCTAGAGAAGCATGGATGCATCTAAGAAAAGAAGTAGATTAGGTATTCCAAGCACTAGTTCGATTTTTTAACCTCCTTACCGTCTGATTTTCTCTGTACTGGAGAAACATTTTCAGATATCTCTTCCACCCTGAAATCGTCTGAGTCTTAGGAAAAAAAATGAAATTACATGCTGTTCCCTGACTTTACTGCTGGAATCACTGACCACTGACACACACTGTGAATCATGGGAATATTGGAACCAAATGCCATTGTATTCCCCTATGCCCTCGAGCAAACAGTCCACACTGCTCACAGAGTGGATAAAAAAAGACCCTACGCATTTGTATTTCAGTCCGGGAATGCTGTATTTGTTTTCTCTGTGGGCTGTAAAACAAATGGTTTTATTTTAAGTATTTTGGGGAGACATAGCTGTCAGGTGAAAACCTTACATTTTCTAAAATGTACAGTATTGAGCACATTTATTTAGATTATCCATCACCCTACGATGTGTATAATCAACAAAAAAATGATTAAGGTGACAATCCAGAGGAAACTTAATCTAGTGTCACTGTAGAAAATGCATCCATGGGTTAAGAAAACAGTCCAGACATTAAATCTGTTTGGAAACTTTTATGGTGCTTCTTTCTGGAGCTGTGTTTTGCTATGATTTGCTGACATGATGTCAAGTTATTTTTGAGCACTTTCAAGGTTTCTTTTCTTTACTGAAGTAAAAGCAGAGGACAGAATCTGATTATTGACCTTGGGGGAGAATAGTTGACACAACCAAGGTCTCATTGAACATTTCTCATGATATTTATTTATTATGATATTTTCTTAAGGTTACTTACTTGCTGAAAATGACTGCTAAGACTTGATCTGTGGGATGTTTAATGACAGAGGGTGTTAAACAAATTAGAGAAATCACAGATTCACCACTGAGGTGAATCTGTGATTTGGACCACACAAATATTCTTACATTGGCAACTTCACTTTAAAATAGATACTCGCAATTATTAATAAAAGATTTGAGGTCAAGAGGAAGTGGAACATAGATTAAGACCAAATAAGGACCCGAGTAACACACAGTGATTTATCTGCTGATATCAGAATGGCATTTTCCTGTAGTCTCTCCAGGGATTGCATTGTTTTTGATGTAGATGATGACCCTTAAACAAGGCGGGATCGGTAAACTATTTACGCCATCCCTTACAAAGCAATTTTGGTTGAACTTGGTTGTATGACAGTATTTATCGTTTTCTTTTTTTTTCCTCTTTCTAAAACCTTTTGATATATATATATATATATATATATATAGTGTTCATTAATTTGGGAGTAGTTGAACTGGAGACATACGAATATTTTCTATAGAATAGTGTGCTGCCTTCAGAGAGTGATTTAAATGATGCACGTGTTAATATTTTGTTATAAAAACAGACTGGAGCAGTGGTGGCGGTGCAGTGGTTATGTAACGGGTACCGGGTTGCAGCACTCGCTAACAGTTATAAGTATCCTGAAATACAGGAAAAGAAAGATTAGACAGGCAAACATGGCTAGCTTCTGCTAAGTCTTCCACATTTATTTTATAACATTCTTTTACTAAACAATATGAGCATTGTATGTTTCACATTGTAAACCAGTTCACATGTCACTGTATCTTAATTGTCACTTAAGACATATTTTCATAAAACAAAACAAAAAAAATACAAAACCCACAAATCAGATTCCATCACAAACACATTTCGTCACTGTAGCACATTAACATCTCTATATTCCCCTTTTAAATAACCCTGTGGTCATAATACTGCACTTTTAATGCATAGACTCAATACCATTTAGTATTACTCAGACTTGTGCTTCCACTGTTTTCAGTAAATAAAAACTTTGTAACCTTTTTAACTTGTGCATAAACTCTTATTACACATTTTAACTCCATACATTCGATCTATTCATTTCTGTATTTAACTCATTCGCTGCCATTGACGTATATATACGTCAATTATGTTTTTTAATGGGAGGGGCTGGGGGCGATCGGGCGGAGCTCGTCAGTGAAAATCAGGCTTGTAATCAGAGAATTTCGTGTACTGATGAACAATATACCAATAAATAACAGTAAATGAGCTATAACATATATATTATAATTAATAAGTAACAGGATCAGTGGGTGGGGGCGACGAAGCAAGAAGTGATAGAATGAGAGAGAAGATGGGGAAAGAAATGAAACCGGAAAAGTTAAGGCAGCTCAGGCTGGAACAGAGTCTGTGTCAGTGCGGTTCAGAGAAAAAGAGTGTTGGATCAGTGAAAAATAGAGACAAAAACACAGATCAAAGAAGGAGCTTCATAAAATCAGCTGAAGAGAATCAAAGTGGGCCGAGCGGTGAGCGTCACGGAGCGTGGTTTCACTGCCACAGTCCTGGTTTGTCAGATGAGCTGGGCTGTGGTGGTGAAACCACGGGCACTCAGATCGTATCTGGATCAACTGGGACCAGCAGCCTTGTCCCCATCCGACCAACCCCCCCCACCCCCCAAAATCAAAGGACAGTATAGACACTATTGTCCACACATACACACGTGAATGCCATTTTCCCCACTCGTTCAGTATATGAACTAGTGATAGTAGTAGTAACACAGGACTGTCCAATGACCAATATAAAACTGTACAATAACTGAAATCAACACACCCCCCCCCATCCCCATCCTTCACACATGTACAATAGAACTGTACAATATTCAGCACTGGAAATACTTTTGTTTTATCAGAGAACCACAGTTTTTTATACGTACACATAGCTCTTTTTTAAATATACTTATTCTGTGTTCTATTTTTTTTCAGTGTTTTTGTTGCTTCATAGAAGTGAATCACTCTTCAGATGTTTGAAGTGTCACTAAAGCTACAAATATTGGTGTCAAAGTCACTGTTCTGCTT
>JAPTYQ010000008.1:20103314-20128519 GCA_029814465.1 Ostorhinchus cyanosoma
TCACTGAAAAGTTACTCCTTAGGTGATTCTGTCTTATTTTAAGTGTGATGAGATTCTACAATTTATAGACAAGACTCTGTACATCACATCAACATCAACAACTGTTCATCTAAATCACATCTAAATTAGTATCTCAGAACTTTTGACGATGGTTTTTACAGTAGATTAAACAATATGACTATTATGGGGTGTCCATAAATTCACTAGCCTGTAAAATATAAATGTCAAGCAAACAAACCGTTCCAGGAGTGCATACAACTGGAACCAAACAGAGCATTTAAGTATGAACGGTACATGTGTGTTAAGATCATCTGTGCAAAATGTTTATAGTATCATATCACAGGATCACGTTCTTGATCTGGATCCAACACAAATAAAACATCACATGTAAAGGCTGAGTGTGGGCACGAAAACATAGGCGAACTGGAAAATCCATTCGGACACGGACATTCAGCAGAAGTGGATTTGATGCAGAGTCATGGGGGTCCGACAGGGACGGACCGTAACTACATCTTCTCCACTTGATTTGCTGTTGGACTGGAAAATGTATCTCATGTGTTAGTCAGCACTGTCAGTTATGAATGAACGATGGAGGCTGTCGAGGAGATCATCTGCTGCCTCTGGAGTCTCTCTGTAGAAGATGGATTGTGAAATGGGATCTGGGAGTCGGAGCGGTGACTGGGTGTACTGGCTCATACTGGGTTTCAGGGACACGTGGAATCAAAGACTGGTGGGAGTAAAGGCTGTATATAGAACATACTGTTACGACCGACTATCAGTGGATCGTACACAAGACAAGTACATGCTGAACTATCGGGTTTTAGTTACAGCCATGAAACCGAGTACTGATTAGTGTTTCTTGGTGTCATAAAATAAGAATAATGTAATAAATGAATGCAGACTATCGTGATTAGGAGATATCATCACATCTATTAAACACTATTTGTAGTAAGTCGTTAAAGTGCATATAAATGTCGCAGTTTATATTAAAAACGGTTAATTATGTAAATCTGATTAAGTGTGAGGTGGTTTGAATGGATGCTTTGTGTTATTGGAAAATATACGGAAAAAAAGTGTGTTAACAAAGCAAAGGAAGCGGAATTGATTTATGAGAAGCTTAGTCGAGATTTTTTTTCCTGAGTGTTTTTATTCCTCTTTAGGCATAAAAAAAAAAAAACAATGCGAATGGAAATTTGTAATTAACCTATTTTTCACGGAGTTACAAAAAACGTCCACTCAGCTGGAGACCATGTGTTGAAACACAATATCAAAACTCTGAAATAAAAACATTATTATTCAGCTAATTTGATGTTACTCATACTCTAATACTAGTTATTACTCACTTCATAGAGATAATAAGCAAAAAAAAAAAAAAATTAGAACAAGAACAGCAAAGTTAGTCAGTTTATGGGATGAAACATAAGCGTCCGCTGTGTTCGCTGATGTGACACTAAAACATCAAAACCCATAAATATAGAAGAGAACAGCTGGAGAATAGCAGTGACCACTATGCATGAAAGGGTTAATTATTAGTTTGTAAAAAGGGGGTGGAGCCTATAAGTTCTATATCTTCCCATTTGTGTCCGAGTACCGAAAAAATGTAATTTGACCACGTTGTATGTTTCTTTGTTATTTGATGATTTTATGTGCTCGAAATAAAACTAAACCAACTATAACATATACTGTAACACAAGACTAGACTTCAATTTTCCTGAAGGAGCAGGTGCAACTCAAAAGGTCAAAGTTGAAATGCTCTATTTGCTGTGTATCATTATCAGGGAGTCGGGTTTTAACGGTATGATAATAGCCAGGTGTTTGACCTGCCAGCGGTTGTTCAATGGCAAACAATAACTCAGAGGGTTAAATGTTGAGGCTTTTCTTGGTCTAAATATTCTATACAGTCATGTGACTAAAACTCAAGTGCTTACAATCAAACATCTAAGACCCAGTTAGGTTTAAGTTAATATCTGAGTTGAATTCGAACATCTTTTTCTAATAATGTAAAGGCCTGGGGTCAGTATGCATACTTCCTTTTTTTTTTTTTTTTTTTTTTACAGAGAATGAATAATGAGGCTTCAGATTGTAGTGACACCAGTTTAATTTATTTTAACTATTACTCCTGAAAAGAGTCTTCTCGTGCCAAGGTCAGAGGTAAACAGGTAGGTTAAAGCTGTGTTGGCTGGATTCTCCCTCCTGAGGCTATTTCTGAGAGCAGATCCCTGTGTAATAGCTGATTTCAGTTTGATTACCGCTCAGCTGTCCTGACCTAACCCTGGAACTGGAAAACAAACATCAGCAATCTAAACTGACAGGGCACTGGCCTCTGAGGACCTGGAGCCAGATTTTCAATCAAAGCTTTATACTTCACAGTCTCCACTTACTCATCTTGATGATGTGATATGGCTCTTGTTCCTTGATTTCTTATGCATGATCTAGAGATTCAGGTCTTTGTAGTGTGTCTCAGCGTGGCTTTGCTGTGGGATACTACGAATGAAACTGACAAGAAATCAGTTGGATTTTTTTTTTTTTTTTGCTGAATATTTCTGTTCAGTGCAGTCAGGGTTGGTTGTTGGTTGGTTTTGTCCACCACACGAAAAAATCCTTTAGATACCGTGCATCCATTGCCTTTTTATTTGAGGTGCATCTATTATATCTACACAATGATATATAGAGAATAATAATAGAAGTCCAGTGTAAATCTGCTTTTCACTATATCATATTAGAGTATACAAGGCAGTGGTTCCCAACCTTTTTTGGCTCGTGACCCCATTTTAACATCAAAAATTTATGGTGACCCTAAAATGTATTTGTTTTTGATCATGTAATAATTGGCTGTACGATGTTGCAAATAAATGTTAATTTGAGATGACATTTAGTCTATTATGGACGGAGGCAGAAAAGCCAGGTGTAGATTATTGCACAAAGGGAGGATTAGATTTTCCTTGGTCAGGATATGTACAGTCAGTCCAATTTGTATTTACAAGGAGACAATTAATACTGAACAAACAATAACTCAAACTGTGAATAATGAAAGAGCTGCAGCATCTGAAACCGACCACAATGAACATTTGACAGATAAACAGAACCACAGAGCTTCAGTTTCAGTTTCAGAGTTTGTGATGTCTTTTATAGATTGTGATTGTCTCTGTCAATCACCATATATTTTCATTTATAAGTTTTTATTTTATTTTATTTGTTTTATTTATTATCAATTACTAAAAATTTCAGGCGACCCTATTTGAATTCCAGGTGACCCCACACAGGGTCCCGACCCCAAGGTTGAAAAACACTGATAGGTATGGATATTCTCTTCTTTTTGGGAGTTATATTCTCTGAAAAACAACATTTTTATCTATAATGACTATATTCAAGAGGAAAATCTTGGATTGTTACAGAGACTTAAGTCATACATTAACTGGAAAAGAAACTTGGATATTCCACAGAAGTGGTAAGTTTATTAAAGAAGATAACCAAGACATTTTTGAGTGTTGAGTGTTGAACGATTCCACTATTACGAAACTTTGCACACACATTCACTTTAAAGATTAGATAAAACCATTTTGGTGGAAAGGTCTTTCATACATGATATTTGCACATTGATTATATTCTTTAAAGTCTATATTTATAAAGCAAACATGCAAAAACAAATGTACAGAATGTATTCATATCTACAATCACAAAGATCTCAAAAACCAGTAGTCACAAATAAAGCAGCAGTGGATAAGAAACTGTTCAAATATATATGAAATATATAATATATAATAAAGTGATTTAAGCTAATCTGTAACAAAGTGTCTGAGTTTAAAGTTAACTCATCTTTTAACTCTATTTTGAGGTTGTAAACCGTTTTCTTCAGTCACCACATATGTATATTCTCTGGAAATAAAGGCTGCCTGTACTCATTATATCTGCATCTTCAGGAATAAGAAAGAAATTGTGGACTTTCTATAAAAACGCCATGTTTCTGTCAAAATTCTTGGCCAATCAGCTGCTCAATCTGAGGACAGGCAGACATTTTGGATTATGGGATGAGCTTTCACGCTTGCTAGAGAGCAACAAACTACAGCTGTTTGGATCTCACAAGGTTATCACCACTTACATCTTTGTGACGGAAAAGTTTTTTGGCTCTAGAAAATACGTACAAAGGCCTCAGAAGAATCAGCGTTTGGTTTGTCCATTCTAGGCTACTATAGAAACATGGCACTGCAGCATGGGAAAGAAAATCTGCACCCAAGAAAGTGTCTCATTTTAAGGTAAATAAAACATTATCATTGTTATTTTCAGGTGATTATGCTTTTAAATGTATAGTTATGAAAATTATGTTCTGTTTCTGCAATCCCTCCTCAATCATACATTCCTTTAGAATAATTAAACTCCAGCATGAGCAATAGAAAACATAAAGGCTGTATATACAAAATCTAGTTTGTAGATCTTTGCTCACATCATATTTCTCTAACATACAAATAAACTCCTAATAAATACCTTCACAACCATCTTACAGGAAACTAGTATTAGATTTACCCTCCCACGTCTGCTAGAGATCCCAATCCATTTCAGGTCATAGACAGGTCAGTACCTGAATTTCCAGATCATAGCTGATGTTCCGACTTGAATCATGAGGTGCAGCCATGCTGGACTGAGCCCACGAGGAAGGCTCAGCAGGCAGCACTAATCTACTCAGATGTGACTGGAGTGATGGATGTGGACCAGCCATTGCAACAACATGTCTATTTCAGTCCACCATTGTTTGGCACTCCGTCATCACTGTGTATGTAGCAAGTCAACAGCCAGTCTCCTGTGTGTACGACACTTTTGCTCACAAAACAGAAATGATTCATAGAAAAAAAAAGGGCATGTGTTTCCTCTCTCAGCACGTGTTCTTCCACTGAGTAAAACTGCCCCACTCCCACTTTCCTCTCTATGATATTCTTTAAAACACACACATTTGCAACACAAGTGCACACTTGTATACTCACACACAGACAAAATAGGAAATGTTTGGCTGGCATGGCAACACATTTCCAAAATGGAATCAATGTTTGGCAGCATATCTGTTGTCAAATAGTCTGTGGTCCTATGGCACTCCTTTTTTCTTGTAATAGGAGAGCGCTGGGTAGAGCTGGCAGCATCAGCCCTTTCAGAAACACTCGATTTGAAAGAGTTGCTGTGAATACCGCAAAGCACATAAACACCAAACAATGTTGCCATCTGCTCCTCATAAACTGAAGGAAATTTATGAGCTGAGTTACAAAGTGAAGTCGGTGTTTTCCAGGGTTTATCCTGGTCAAGTCAACAAACCCAACAGTTCAGGACAGGTGACCTGCCCATCACTCTGTACTCCCTTTTCTCTGTTAAAACTCAGTGAAGGGGAAGAAAACTCACTCAAGAGATAGTCTACACCACATGACTATTAATTAATGGCAGTGAGGGATACTATTTCCTCCTCAGTACAAGACTATACAAACAACATTTATCATACTAGTGGTTATTTGTTCAGAGCAGCCAGCACATAGAAGGCTGCTTCTAAATTTTAGAATCTATAGAAACTATGAAATCTATAATAAACGTTGCTAAGTTATATAAATATGATAAAAACTGTCAAAATAAAAAATCCAACAAGACACGAGCATGTTCTAAACTTTCTTGTTACATTATAGGACCTGACTATGCCTTCGCTGTTTTCACATCAACATTCAGGAATTGTCAAAAATCTTTAGGAGCTTTATAGTTTATATCAGCTTCATCTTTATCGTCAAGCCTTTTCATAGTCCAGCAAAGTACCGTATGTATATATAAAGTTGAAATAATTATGTTGTCAGACACATTCCTATGCATCAGTAATCACTTTTCACCAGGTTATTTAATTTTCTTACTTATTTTATTCTATTATATCCGAAGTTGCTGCTGCTTTCACTATTTTAATTCTATTTTATCTTATTGTAAGTGATTTCCTCTTTATCTATAATGCCTGATTTTACACTGCTTTTAACCTAGGAGTACACTATTTCAGTTCTTTTGTACTTGTACTAAGAAATGACCTTTGACATTCATTCATTCATTCATTCATTCATTCATTATCTGAACCCACTTGATCCTTACTAGGATCACTGGAGCCTACTACTTGTGGGTGAAGGCGGGGTACACCCTGGACATGCCACCAGTCGACCCAGTACAATGATTACAAACTGACTTTCATACACTTTATCTATGAAGAATAACTGACATTGTCACAATCACTTTATGAGAAAAAGTAGAACTGTTGAGTTCACAAACATGTGTTCAATCGTTTGTATGTGTATGTCCATCAGTGTGTATGATATGTCTTTGCGTGTTCATATTTGTGTACATCTCTGTATTTTCACATTTTTGCCCCGCTCCACAAAGGAGAGGCAAGGGGCATTCTTATTTTTGGTTCAGTTTGTTTGTTTGTTAACACTCTAGCAGCAAAACTACTGGTTGAATTTGTACCAAACTGGGTTTATAATTTGCCAGTGACCCAGAATAGATATGGTGACATTTTGGGAAAAGTAGGTAAAAGTTCACATTTTTAATCAATTTTTTAAAATCTTTTTTCCTCCCATTTACTTATAAAGGACACAATTTGTAATGTCTATAAAAAACATCAATTTTGTTTCAATTTACTTTTCACTTGGCACATATATAGAGGCCATTGATAAACTAACATCAGCACTCACAGACATGATGACATCAGCTGGATCGATGCCAAAATAAGCTACAATACAATATGTGAAAGGGGCGGGGTTAGTTGTGCCTGTCACCACTAGTTACTTGTTATTTTATGCACTTTTTATGCATTTATTACCTACTTTCATGCAAGTGTGTTTTTTAAAAAAAGGGCTACATTAAAAAAAGTTGTACTTAATTACTCCAACTTTAAGTGGATAATAGCTGATAAGTCAAAATAGTGAACAGTAGTGAATAATCATTCTAAGGCTTAATGTTTTGTGGTTGTTTTTCATCTATAAATCCAAAAGTTACAGATGGTTTTTTGGGATTTAATGTTTGTAACCAGAACTCTTTCCACCGTTGCTATTACAGAGAGGGTATTGTGTGTACTGTATATAGAACAGTATGTGACATATTTTCAGATTATACAACAAGGAGGTCCAGGTACACTTGGGTGGTGTATAATAAAAGCAATAATTTGAGCCTTTTATGAGGATGTAAATCACACTGAGATGCAGAGGTGGAGGGGAGGGCTCAGCATTCGTGGCAACCATGGTGACAAAGTGTTGGGCTGAACTCTGACACCTTTGAGTGGAGACATAGTCAATCAGTGACATATGACACTGACGGCCACCTGTCTAAGTACGATAGGTGTCTGCTAACACACACTTAGAAGTATAATTTAGCCCTGGACACACAGCTGTCCTGGACATGAAGATTAATGAGCCAACTGAAAGAAGAAGAGTGTTTTTCTGAATGTTTGCATTAAAGATTTATGAGAAAAGACCAGCGCATGGTTGAGAGAAAACAAAAAGTTCAACTAAAGAACAACTTTCCCTGTAAAGACGGTTTCATGGGAACTTAAAAGACATGAAAAGTTTGCAAGTTTTTTTTTTGAAGCTAACACACAAACATGACCCCGGTGATCAACCAGAAACAAGATAACTACATAAAAGTCAGTGACGTCATTCTTCTGACCTCCTCTGAAGTCTTCAAAGTGTACCCCTGGAGGTTTTTGCTGACAGTGTAAAAAAATACAGCTTTCTTTGATAATCCAGCCAATGTTTTCTCACATGTAATCGAGGCTGTGCAGTTCAGGGCGCTGTAAATTTGTGTAACGTGGCCTTTCCTGTATCCCTCTAACCGGTGTCTACGTTTGCCAGCCACAACTACAATGCTCCCTATTTATAGCGCTTTTACTTGAGATATTAACTCTCTCTCTTGCTCAGTCTGCCACTTCCTGCCAGAAAGGAAATGTGTGTTTGTGCGACTGTGTGGTTTACTGACCTTTGGGAACAGCGAGCAACCGGATTACTGTTGATAGCAACGGGATTTTGTGTTTCCAGCCCCTTTTGTGGCAAGTTAAGAGTGGTGAGATGTAAACAGATCAGTCTGTGCTTTTCTTTCACTTAATCTCTGGATAAAAATCAGCGATAATACAAGTTCGAGAAAGAGAAGGAGAGAAAGTGATAGCTATAAATACAGTTTGCCAGGCCAGGTGACAGGTTTTCTGCATAAGCGCAGCACATTCAGTATCTATTTCAGGGCCTTTGAATGAGAGTGAGTAAGCATGAGTACGTGTTTGGATGTGTGTTTGTGTAAGCCAACACCTCATGGTTGAGATGTCGGAGTTCACCTTCCTACAAGGCCATTATCGAAGGAAAAGCTGCGACTGGTTGGAACATCCTGTTTGGGGACGTAAACACAGTCTGTGCTTTCCTCCCAGTGTTGGAAAAACAATCTGCCCCATCACTTGATTCGCACAAACAGACTCCCCGGTGTCTAATAACCATGCGGACACACGCTTTTAATGCGCTTTAAAGGGATGAGGGTCTTATAGAAGTGCGATCAAGGTGGCAGGTGCTTTCGGTTTGTCTCCCCGCGACTTGGACAGACATGAGAGGGACGTGATAGGAAATCCCAGGGAGGAACAGACTTGCATGGCTGGCGTGTCCATCTGTCTGCCTCGCACCTCCCGGGACGTTTTTTTCTGACATCACCTCCTCTGGTCAGTGTGAGGTTACAGCATATTCTGTGTCTAGATTTCCTTCCGTTTTATTTGAGGCTGGTGGGCAATATAACAGTATTACACATTTTGCTTGGATGTTAATCTTACTGACTGTGCATATTGCTAATAGGGCTGAGAGTTAAACTTCAAAACTCTTTTGGCATTGACTAAAATGCTTCTGTAGTGTGCCTTAATTATCCTCTTGTTTTCTATTTCATCATTTAGTTCCTGACTATATTTCAGTTTTGCACATTTTACACCACACCTTATCTGAGTAAATCTGTTTGAAAATGGAGATTGAAACTAGATCTTACTGCTTTATTAGCTGTATGTGTAAGCTTTATTAATTTTATTTTTTTAAATGTTTGAAGTTGAATTGAGGCCAGCACGATGATGGAGTGATTAGCACAGCCACCTCACAACAAGACGATCCTGTTCTCCGAGGTAGGTTCTCTCCGGGCGCTCTGACTTCCTACCACCATCCAAAGACATGCATTTAATAGATTAGTCTGTCAATCCAAAACACCCATAGGTGTATACGTGAGAGTAAATGATTGCCTCTGCATGTCAGTCCTGTAATGAACTGGAATCACATCCAGGGTGCACCCCCACCTTCGCTCGATGGTACAGTACACTATCGAGAATTATTTGAGTCATCGTCCGTTAAAATTGAATATAGTCCATTCACATGTGCTGGGAGTCTTGTTTTTTTAATGCTAACTTATTGCTTTTTGTTGCACAGTTGAGACATTCAACAACATTGGAGGTGAAACTAAGGATCTTCACAAAAAACTGATCTGTCATATAAACCGGTGCATTGAGGAAGTAGGAAACTGCAACTTAGCAATGGAATTAGCCAGCATAAAAAAAAATAAATAGCCCCTCAACGCAAGACAGACTAATAAACTTAACAGAAATACCCAAGTGGCTTTAGTTTATAGAATCTTTATAGGGTACCTGTAGTGGATTTGCATTGTTTAAAAAAATAAAGGTCCAGTGTGGTGCATTTATGGCGATTTCTTTACTGAATTTGCGTCTCTCCTGCTTATATGTAAAGCACAATTAATGTCGTAAGAATAACCAGTACAGGTACATTTTTAGACCCATTTTTTTTCTGGGTGAGTCAAAAAATGTGTTTAATCTAAACTACTAATGCACTTTTTTAATCTCACTTAACGTACTCTGAAAGTGCAACTGTCTGTGTTGAATGATAACAGCCAGTACATAGATTTCTATAAAAACTGGGGTTAGATTTTCCACAAACATCCTCCGGCTCCTGAGTGCTTCACTGCCTTTCTTCTGATTGTCTTTAGCAGCAACAGTGTGCACCACTTCCTACTGTTAAAGCTATTGTTAACTAACAAATAGCTCCGACAAAACTCAGAGTAAACAGATAAATATGCATACCTTTACACTGATTTTGTGCATTTACTATATTTATGTGAAAATTGCATCTGACCGTCAGCGTCATTATATTTAGCCACTAATTAATAAGCAACAATTAAAGAAGTCATACAAGTGCAGGTTGCAAATTTATTTCAGGATCATTCTGTTAGAAGAAAGGCCTTGCATTCTTGCTCCTTCACAAAACAGCTCATAAAAAACAGTTACTTAGAAAAATATACACTGAAATTAGAATTGAAAACTTGAGATTCAGTGTTTAATTCAAATATACAATTTGCATATTAAGAAACTACAAAAAAAAAAAAAAAAGTCAGAAATTGTGGTTTTCACTGAGGCTAGTTTCATGAAGTGAAAAGGAAGAGCAAGCATCCACAAGAAGGCACTGCCACTTTTCCTAAGTCCTCTTAAAGCTTATTGAGTCTACATTCAGCAAAGTCAGATTTTCTTGTGCACACAAAAGATGGAGAGAAAGGTCGAGGGTAAGTCTGTGAGAAGCTTCTTTTTCTGCCGTTTACCACTGGCTGGTACATCCCATCATTCATACCCCCACCTTCTCTGAAAAACAAACTTGAGTAAATAAAAGAGAGCCCAGCTACAGCTACAGTACTATAAAACTAATATTAGCCGACTTTGGAAAGGTCATCAGGTTGGAAAGACAGTGGGTGCTGGGAGATTTTCTTAAGACTAACCCTCACTTTCCCACTCCTGAGTTAAGATGAATACCCAATTAAAAAATAACTAAGATCACTGCTTTTTGATTCAAACAGTAAGAATGTTCAAGGCAAAAGTCTAAAACGCCAGCGGTTAAGCTCTGGCTTCCCCCGTCTTGTGTACAACATACTCTATCCTTTATCATTTTTCTCACTTTCTTCATACCTTTCCAACATCCTTCCCTTTTGCAGACAGAATATTCCATCATTCTTGTTCCTTATTGCCTTTCTAAACAGCCATCTTTTGGTACATCATCAATATCCTTTGACATTCAAAAACACTCAGTCTTTTAAAACATCCTTTATAATGTTCAGTTTCTCTCAATCTGGTCAAGATCCAACTCTCCTCCTAGCTGGAAAATGTCCCTCTTTGCTCCGCAGTCACCCTTCCAGAGGGTGCGTTTACCGTCCACAATGTCTACAGGAGACCCAGACCGGGAGTCCACGCTACAAGCAGAGTCACTGTCCAGTTCCTCATAGGAGGAATCCTCTTCCTCATCGTCCTCCATCACTTCCTGTCGTGGCTCCAGCCTCAGCTTGGACACAGCGGCGAAGTCTGAATCTGGTTGGCTGCTAGTCTCACAGGAAGGAGGTGGAAAGCCTGATTGGTAGCCGTCGGAGGCTGAAAATCCAGGGCAGCTCAAGCTCTGAAAAGTCTGAAGTTTCTGTATAAGAGACAAAGGGAGAAAAAAAATACTGTTAGTAACATAAACGTCAGTTTATGCGTCTAAGCTTTCATTCAAATTCAAGGTTCGCTCTAATAAGGCTGTAAAAGTAGAAAAGGTTTGGCAGGAGGAATTCGAGCTCAGGGTTTTCCAGAATGTCAGTTGGTTTGAGATTGGGTTTCAGTTTGGGCAGCCGAAAGTTGGCCTTCCCTTTCGTCGACTGCGTATGAACATGTAAACACACAGGCGCATGGGAGAACTTTCAGAACTCTGAGTTGTTTCACAAAAACAGAAGTGGAGACACAAAACACCGAGAGGAGTTGCAATCCGCAAAGGTATCCTGTTTCTCTCTACGCTTCGGGCTTATTTATCACCATAAAAGCCACAGTTAGACACACACAGCATTCCCTGTGGTGGGGAGCATTTTTTTTTTTTGGTCCAAGTTGCTGTTATTCACTATGACATGTTTTGTGATTCTGTACTGAGAATCAGGGGGGAAATCTGTGAATACCTGCAGCTACATGTGCTTGGGGTTTTCGCTCTCAACACTTGACCTTTTATTCAGAGGGAGGTTGTCTTTCATACTCTTTCCATGCTAAATTCTTTTCTGCAACAAAGGAAGGCAATTGTGGGGTGTAGTGAAGGGGTTAATGATCTCTGGAGTGCCCCAGCAGCAGATGTTGGAGGCATGGAGGTGAATAGAGATGAGGCTTTCTCTATAGAGCCTCAGCTTACATGACAGACACCTCTAATGTTCCCTAGCATGTGTTAGGACATTGCTTTTCCTGTTACAATGAACTGGGAGTCTCCCTTTCTGAGGTCTCTCTTTAGTAGACTCACTTTTTTTTTTCTTTTGCTCTCATTTAACAGGGACGAAAGGAAAAAAAATCCAGGGTTTTGGCTGTCTGAACTGAAGATTTGCTCACTTCTGATGCTTTAACTTTACATATAAGCTGCTCAAACATGGCAATCTTCCTCTCAAAGCATGCCCGAGTACATCTGCTAGAGGTGAACGTGTGGGAAGTGGGAGGCCTTTGCTGTAGTTACCCAACTGGAGTGGAAAAGGGGATTTCTAAGCCTTTACTCTGTCTCTCTCTCTCTCTGTTTAACCCCCTGTATTACCCCCACTACTAATTATCACAGCAGAGGAGGAGAGGAAAGGAAGAGAGTAGAGAGAGGAAAAGAGGCGGAGAGGCAGCCTTTCTACAATATGCTTTCTATAAAGTCTACCGAGGCTAAGGCTGGGATTTGAGAGGGGTGTGGCAGTGGGTTTGGGGAGCAGGGTTATATTTCTGCAGTGTACCCAGCTTTGTCTGTGTTTTCACTTGAGTGCAAACCCCCCCCACCCAAAAGAAACACAGACTTACACATGTGAACTATACACGAGGCTATCGAGGCCTAGACTCTGCAGAAACACAGGCAGAAGCTGGGTAAATAGGAAAAAAGCTTCTTGATAATTGGGGTAAACAACAAATAAACACGCTGCTAAATGTTTGGACAAAGGTCCGACAAAGCATGTTTATTCCTAAAGACATACACTTGACACCAAAAAGTAAAAAAAAAAAAGAACTGCTTTGAAGACAGAAAACCACACAGCTATTGGCAAACAACAGGAACATAAAAGCAAAAGTAAAAGTCATAATAAAACACTGTGAAAACAAGTATAAGCACTCAAAACTGTAACTGATTAAAACAAATCCTACTGTGAATAAAAAAAAACCCCCATCAACATCAGCCTATTTACAAAATCATCTATGAGTTAATTTACTTTTCAGAATCAAAACTATGATCGCTCTATTATAAGCAGATGTAGTTTAAAAAAAAAAAAAAAAAGATTGCTGCAAAAACATTGCAATCATAATTCCAAATAGGATCCATTTAGGAAGTTAAAGGCGAATCAGGAAAACCGAGGGCTAGTTCCTACTTCACTGAAATCTTCACAGTACCTACTCGAACAGCGAAACACCACAAAATATTTCCAAAATATGACGGGTCTTTCATCAAATTTGTATTGATATGAAGCAGGTCTACGGAGGAGTTTTTAGAGGCGAACTAATGAAAAAAACTGTACTGAAAACTTACAACAGAACACATGGTCCAGTGCAGATAGTGCCCCTCTGTGCCATATAATAGTCAACAGTATGTAATATTCTTTTAGGAGTAACTTTGCCTTTTGTGTGGAATGTGTGTAGCTTCCAAAGTAGGTCTATGAGACTGTATTTTAATGTCAGTCATAAAGGTGGTACCGTGGCAACCACTGTTGTCGGTAGCATCCCTGTTCTTTAAGAGCTATGTTTCTTTAAAAGTCAACTTCTCAGAGCTCAGAAACACACTATTTTACTTACATAGGATGATACTGTTCTCGAACCATAAATGAACATTTCAAATGCCAGTTTATCACAAACCTGTGAAAACACATTTGGAAATATGTGGAATTCAGTCGAAGGAAAGAGGATGAAACACTATCATCTGGAAAGTAACTAAAGCCGTCAGACAGATACAGTTCAGCACAATTTATCTGAGATGTGGTGATGTATAAAGTTGCATAAAATGGACAAGTATCCACACTAGAGTAGTTTTTTTTACATTCCACCACCAGGGAAGAGGTACGAGCAAAGACAGCAGATTTAACTCATTCATGACAGCCTGACTCTTCCATATGAATCGTTTCTGCATGTGTGTGCTCATATATTTGTCTGGTATTTAGTGCATCGCAGACAGAATGTATAGCAGACGAAGCCAACTTCCTTGAAATATGATCAAAACTGTCACCTTTTAGGTCGGATCACGCTTTGTAATCCAAGGAAAAGTGGATAAATGCATAATGGCATGAGGCGATACAGGTCCTGTGCAGGTGGAACACCTATGGGACAAGCTGTGGCATGTTATTATGCACAGTGAGTGCTGCACCTCAGGACACCCACCTAGGTGTTCCCACAAGCCCGTGGGGCTCGCCGCTTAGCTATGATCACCATGTCTGCCATCCAAGGAATGAAGCGAGATGGAGAGAGGAGGGGGAAGAACAGCACAGCTCGAACTTGGGCCAGCAAAAAGATATTAATAGAGAGGAGTGAAGAGTTTATCTGTCAGCCTTGTTATAGAAATAATAGGCCTTTTCTGAACTATGCAGCTTCTCTCCTGCAGACACAACACACACTCAACACGTCCTCTTTGGCCGCCTCTACTGCTAACACCGCTAAGCCAAAGATAGGCTTACAATGACCAAGCCGAAGTACTTGAAAGAAAGCAGAAAGGCAAAACAATCAGAATGTAAACGGCCGGACAAGCCTTTTTACAGGCCGTTTCCTCAAAAGCAAAAGCATGAGCTGCATCAACAATCATTCTGCAAGTGACCTAGAATAAAGAGATAACATTCCCCAAATGACAGCTCACCACGCCCACCAAGCTAAGGGAAAAAACAATGAAGGGCCAAGGTAGAAGGGCAGCCAGGGGTAAAACGGGGCAACGGAGGAGAGAGTGAGTTGATACACATGGCTGACAGGGTGAATATTTAAGGAATTTTGGGGGTGGTCATATGTTAATCCCTGTGGAAGCCAAGCTGTAGCTGATTAGCACGACATGCATCCCCAGAATTCACACCCGCCTTCATTGACGTGGTCGAAGAATCTGGAGGCCAAATTACACCATGTTCCAATGACAACGCGCACTGGGGACTTGTTACATGTTTACCCTTACAAATGTTCACGCTAAACCTATAAGAGATTAAAACAACAATATACTAAACGGCAACAATCCATCTGATCCGAAGATAGGTGCTCTACTGTAGAAAAATCACTAACCAAATACTGTTTGCCTTGGCACTTTTGTTTTACCTCACTTGTACTTTACCCCCTATTACTCATTAACACATCTTTAAATTAGAGGAACCATGTTGACAAATCCATGTGCATGAATAAGAAACTTTTTTTTTTTTTTATAGCCCAAGGTAAGGCAGAGTAGGACCCATGCAGACCCACCCACTTCTTGGAATGAAAAGGGGTGATGTTTATTTTCTGCCAGTCTGGCATGAGGGGAGACTGTCAGCCATCATTTCACACGTCAAAGTCAGTTTTCACATGACAGCAGCTGCAAATTAAACACTTCCACACTTCCACTAGACATATGATGTGATTCTGACATCTGTAATCGCAGGTAAAAAAAAAAAAATCCCTCCTGCAAGTCACAAAATGCATCAAAATCCTATAAGAGATGGAAAAATTATTATCTGTTCCGGTTTTTCATAGTAACACTGATGTTCTGCCGACGCTAGAACAGGCACAGGTTGTAACCAGCCCCACGTTTTCCACATTATCACTTCCTTTTCCATAACGCTTGCCAGATACTAGCACTCCCTGGACTCACACCGCCATACACCACCTCATCAACTCAGCAGACAACGACATTTATCTCCACTAGGTGATTCTAAAGTGTTCAGCTGGGTTTGTACTTTGTTTAACTTTGTTTTAGGATTTCCTTTCACCAGCCTTTGTCTTGGTCCTCACTGAAATGCTGAGTCAGAACACGGTAATGTAATACAGCATGTGATGTCTTGACGCGACCGGGCAAAGAGGATGAAGGAAAAGAGAAGTAACAGAAAACATACGTGCTGAGAAACATGTAAAAACCTCAGATACGGTAAGTGCACACCTGTAATCTAATCTCACGTGAACATGTCGATCAAAAACAGAACTAAAAAGTACAGACGTGAAAAATGATAGCTCTACCTGACCCACTCAGGACACAATAAATCTGAGAAATAGTAGCTGGTGATCTTCTTGAAAGGTACAGCCCTATATTTTAGCATTCCTAGAACCAGAGGCAAGGTAAAACTGAGTCCATGTGTGTTTTTGTGTATCATCGAGTATGACGAACATGCTTGATTTTCCCCTCTTAGCAGCTGGCATGAGCAGAGGAAACATGGTCGCTAGGCTCCATTACCAAAGCCTTGTTGATCCAACCCTGGCTGGATCCTGAGGGTGACTGACTGGGAATACAATTCATTTGGAAAAGGAAGGGAGGGTAGAGAGGATGAACTGATGGTACTGTCTAAAACACAACTGGAAAATGGCTGCTTTTCCACGACAGGAGGTATGACAGAGGAAGAATTTAGTATATCATACGGAAGATAAAATAAGTGGACGTCAGGAGCAGGAAATAGTCTGATTCATTACATTTCCTGAGCACAGGTTTGTTTTGCTATATGTGGCTGCCATTGTTCACCACAGAGTTATTATAGTTTAGATATCTTCCTTGGTTATTTTTTATTTTTAGCTACTTTTACGAATGCAAAAGTAGTTTTTATTCCTAGGAATCATCTAAGTTTAGTTTTAGTTTTTCAGGCTTTATGAAAAATGATGAGAAATTCACAACAAATGGGGGTTGATATCAAACATTTACAAAATCATATTAGACAAAGTCATTATCTGTGTTCATCATGAATTACTGTAGCTTGCAGTGGAAGTGGTTCAGGTAACTTCCCAAACTTCTTGATTTTTTTTCCAACGTTATTTCTTCACTACTACTTTTAGATTTTCGTCAGCTATAAACTTCCAGCTACAGATCTTCAATAAAAGTGAGTGGAATAAAAATGAGCACATATGACAGTGTAAACAAACCATCATCGCTTTAAGCAGTGCATAAATATAAAAGCAGTGCCAAGTATCAAAGCGTACATGCCATTAAAATAGTCTTCTGTCTTTTTTTTTTTTTTTTTTTAAATATGGTACTATTTTAGGTTTGTTTGGGGGGATTTTTTTAATCTGATGACTGCTCTGCTGCTTCCTCTGACCGAAAAGGCAAAATAACACAGCATTTGTGGTGGGAAAAGCAAAATCTAGTAGATAACATACAGTCCGGAAACAACTGAAGAAATGGGGGTCCAACCTTTGGATGGGCTGTTTCCCCAACAGGGTAAATGAAATGATAACCGGAGCTGGGCTTGCTAGAGCATGGACCCAGGCAGCATGACCGAACATGAGGAATGCTTCTTTAGAAAGCACCACTCCCTGAGCTGGAGCTGGAGGCCTGAGATCACTTAGCCCCGCATCTTTAGACTGATGACCCAGAAAACTTAATTTGGCTTGATTTAATCCCATCCCTGATCAGATGTAGCGGGTTAGGTTTGAAGACCTCTTAAACTTCCTCGAGGTTTATGAACAAGTATGCATGTGTTTGCATTATGAAAGGGTTCTGGAAAGAATTATGGGATATTTATAGGCATTAAGGTAAGATACTGATAAATAAAGTGATGCTGATTTAACAAAATGATACTGAGCTCTGTGAAATTAGCTTAATTATTAGATGACACATCAAAACAAACGTGTGTGTGTGTGTGTGTGTGTGTGTGTGTGTGTGTGTGTGTGTGTGTGTGTGTGTGTGTGTGTGCGTCCAGCTAACCTGAGTCATCTTAGCCAGGTCCAGAGAGGGCCGCTGCTCCTGGGCGTCCTCCGGCCTCCTGCGCTTCATACCAATCTTTTTATCATTTAGGACACAGGGCTGGGACCTGCTCCGGGACAGACAGCCTGTGCCCCCCGCCCTCTGCCCCGCACGCCTCCCCAGCTCTGGGGTGGAGTCTGGAGAGCTGGCTTCAGACGCCTCTTCCCTCTGCAGCTCAGGCAGGCTGATCTGCTCGTGGGAGAGGGAGAGAGGCCTGAGGAAATGGTGGTGTTGGCGGGAGTGGTGATGATTTGACGGGGGAGAGGTGGGGGAGACTGGAGAGGCAGTGAACTGAGGGTGCAGAGGCAGTCGCTGGGTGAAGAACGGCAGGTCCAGGGCCCCATCTGTGCTGATGCTGGAGCGCGAGGGCAAACTAAAACTAGAGCTGCGCTGCATGGCAGGGAAGTTACCCCCAGAAAAACCACCCCCTCCCGCTCGGACGCTCCCGCCGCTGTGGCACCTTCGTTTCTCCACCGCTGTCCACACACGGGAGCTTTGAGGCCTCCAAGATGAACGGCAGCCACTGAACTCATCAGAGAAGGACAGGGAGCGACACTGGCGCTTGCTGGGAGGCGCTGTGGGAGCCTGGCTGGTGGCTGTAGTGGTGTAGTGAGCAGCGTTGGATGTGGTGTGAGAGTGGGGGCTCGTCTTGCTGCTATCTCCAAGGCTGAGGTCTTTAATCAGGCTGGTAATGGTTGTGGTGCTGCCCGGCTCCTTGGCCCAGGGCCGGTTCCCTTGCTCAGGCATTATGTCCCACAGGCTTTCCAGACTTGTTCCAGACTGGCAGGGAGCTCCCTGCTGGATGGCACAGCTTCGCCCAAGGTCCAGCCACCTGTCTGCTTCTGCAATGTTCAAAACACAGTCATGATTCATTCTCCTCTGAGCAATAGTGAGTTTAATACCAGTGGATATGGCAAGTTATGTTACTTTGAAGACATATAGTGTAGATTTTTGTGCAGTAGGGAGACAGGTTATTTTAAGTAACAGAAACAATGACTGAAATTGACTGAAAAACTAAAAAAAAAAATTCAACTGAAATAAAAGTTTAAAAGAATACAAGAACTGAAGTGTAACAAAAACAAACTCTGGTAGAATTTCAGGCAAAGATCAGCCTAGTTTTTGTTTTCCCTAGTGTTAATGTTTCATTGTGCTCAAAACTAAAATGGCTTTGCACAATAACATACAAAAAAAAAAAAAAAAACAACTTTCTTCCCTGAGAACACTTAAACAAGCACTAAACCTAAATAGAAAAGTAACTACTTAAACTTATGCACTTGTAAAACTAACTCAAACTAAGCTGAAATATAAAACCCAACTGAAAGACTAAACTAAAATAAAGACTAAAGAAGACGCCAGAACTAAAATAACTATGCGAGGGAGACAGTTGCTCATTCAGGGCAGGTATATGCCACTAAGAGCAACATGAAACCATGTGCTTCATTGCATGTTTGTGAAACGTATCTGCTACCAATCATCTGGCTCGAGATGGTTTCACTAAGCCTTAGAGGAAACACTGCAGCCCCGCAGTTCTAACCAGTGCTTCTCATATCATATGCTCTTTGCTAAAACAAAAACAAAGCATGCATTTGGACGAATGAAAGTGTTCGGGAAAGTATGGTGGCGCTTAAAAATGAAAAAGTGTTTCTAATATTGAAGGATCTGGTTGTATTTTGACATGTGGTAGAATTAATTATGATCCACTGTAGGCCATTAGTCGACCGCTGTATGACTGCAATGCATCACTGTTTGCTATATCTGATGAATGTTACGCAAGAGCAGCTACAGGATACGCTGGGAGCAGCCAACCTCTGCATCCAAATTCAATTCAAAAAATAAATATTTAGATAATCAATAACAGAAATCCTATATCTGATTTGTAAAAAAAAATATCTGATCTCTTCTTGGTCCAAAACCACAATGTTAAGGAAATCTGTTTTATGTTATCCAGCTAACAAAAAAACATGAAAAATAAAAAAATAAACAAATGTAAAAAGTCAAAGGGGAAACAAATGAGGAGCCTCCTTAGGGCTGAATATGTAATCAGGCTTTTAAGAAAATCTCAGTATGGCCAAGTGCAAAATCCAAATTGCAAGAGCAGGATTTTTTAGACGAAAGGTAACACAGTATGTCACAAAATGCATTAGAAATGTAACATTCTGGTGGTACATGTCATGTTCTGTTCATTTGGTACAGTACTTAAAGATTAAATACATTTTCTAAGATGTATTATGTAAAAAAATAAAATAAAAAAATAAATCAATATCACGATATCTAAAATAAATGTGATATGACTTTTTGCACACTGTTGATCCCTTGTCCCTCCTATTGCTAAACTGGGAGGAAGGCAGGAGATGTATTTTGGACAGCAGTGTGACTTGTCTTGCCAGCTGCTTCGCCATCTACACAAAAGGGTCTATACACAGTGTGGGTGATAATACACCTACATTAAAGTGCCGTAGTGGCTATTGACGCATTTGGCAAAACAGCACCATTTCGGATCCAAACACTGTCCTTTTGGATGCTTGTCTTTTTGGCCTGCGCTCTCCCAAGCTGGTGGACGAAAATCATTGTTCCCGTCGGTGAAACAATGTACGGGGGCTACAGTGACGACCTGACAGGAATGTTAGGAAAACAGCTCGACAAAAAGTGACAGAGGGATGAACTTCTAAATGTCATACTTTGAAACCGAATGCTGGGTAATCTAACCGGATATGCTAATGAATTTTAAAGTCGACATTAACCCGTAAAGACCTAAACCGCCATCACTGACCAAAACCATCACTGATCTAAACTGTTTAATACCTGTTGATCGACTAATCCTATCAATACATGTAAATAATGACCGTAAAATACAGTTAATCATCTTTTCATGGTCATCAGATATGACCCGTTTGGACGTTCAGAGGCTCCGTAGTGAACGTGGAAACACCATCATCTTCTGCATTATTGATTCACCACTAAAGCCCATGGAGTTTAATAAATACCAGTGGATGGATGGAAACACCTGGTTTATGTTTAGTTAGTGATATATTTTACTGTAAAAGTCATTCTTTCTTCAGTTTTCTCAGTTTCTGATAAAATAACCTTTAACTTTATGCTGAGCTTTAATGAACATCTACATGATCAGTGAATAAAATATAGGAAAATACACGATTTACATTGAAAAAATGCACGTTACAGAGGATAATACTATGATAGATGGTGATAAATCATGGAAGAAAGGTTAAATTGAGAACTGACACAAAAGTAGCAGCGGGTCTTTATGGGTTAACAGCAGAAACAGTAACATCTATATCGCACCCTACAATACGAAATGATAGCAAAGCCTTGTGTTTACAGTAGCATGTCTTTTAACACAGAGGGTAATTACTGCGACACTAACTGAGCCAAAGGGAAATTGTTGACATAGGCAACAGCATATTCAATTACGATGCGCTCCCGTGAGAGCGGTGTGCAACGTTGTGTGAAGGCAGGTGCACCCTGATCATAAGAGGGGGATGAGAGACAGAGAGAGAAAACCAGAAGTGAGAGGGTGTGTGAGCGCAGATAAACAATAAGACGGTTATAGCAGGGGGTCCTTGACCTTGTGGGGGTTATAAATTACACTACTCCATATTTACAAACAACAGCAGGAAAGAATATCATTCCCATCATAACCAGTTCACGGCCTTGATTTGGTGTAAACAAAAAGATGAGACGGATGAGAGGTTTTTTTTGCAAGTAAAATAAAGACGATAAGTACAGAAACGGACTTACCCACGGTTCCACAAGAGAAGAGGGTGGTCCCTCTGCTCATGGTGTGGAGCTCACGCTGTGAATGACCAAAACGAAGGAAAAGAAGATCAGTCATGCAAATGGAGGCATATGGAGAGGTTCATTTCTGCTGTCAAACCCTCATTTGTCAGTAAAATTAATGCAGATTTGATACAGCTTTATGGACATGTTTTTATGAATCCTCTGGTGCTGTTTTTGCCTTTATTCAAAGATGCACAGTGGGATACAGACCAGGCCGGAGACAGATGGGAAAATCTACCAACAAAGGTTTACTACGCCTCATTTAAAAGCTTTAAAAATGACTATTAAGTGATAAAATGAAATACACCAAAAGCAAACATATTTGAAAAAGCAGCCATTTGGTATTTGATTGAAATATTAACAGAAAGAATAGTTACTGCTTAATTATGTGACTGACGACAAGCCAACTTCCATCCTTATGTTGGATTGTTCTACCATGTCAGACAACATTAATTCATATCTACAGCCGTTTACTACCGAACACCTGGTGTTTATACTCCAGAGAGAACAAAGATTCTTCAGAGTATAAAACACCTTTTTCCATCCACGCCTATCTTCTAATCTGACACCTATCATCTCCCACAGCTCACGTATTACAGCAGGGTGGTGGCTGTCTGCACAAAAGACAGAAGAAAAATACTGTGATACATTGCTGTGACTCACCTTGAGGTTATTACCACAACAAAAAATGTTTTCCGAGATACATGAGTTTGAAGCCAAAAAAAAAGGTTAAGACAAAACTGAAATCAAAATATGAATTAACACCAAAAAAAAGTGTAGGTTTTATCCTTTAGATTAAAAAGTAAATAGCTGGTAATATAAGGAAAAAGTGTGTGAATGTCTAAAACTGAGCTATTTTTAGTTGCTCGACTTCACACCAAACTCTGTGATGTTAATCTGTGTTAAAAGAATTTGTATGACAAAACCAGATAACACCTATCAGATCGAGACTGACACTCGTGTTGTAAAAGAATGGTATGTAATACCTACTTGAGCTAGCTACAACCAGCTGATATCATGTTGTCATCAAGACGCTACTTGATTGTAGTTTGATGTGCTAACATGCAACACTCATGTGAGTGTATCTGATTACCGGCAGCCTCTGAGGCATGTGAACAGGCCGATCCTTAAAGGTGCAATGGGGAAGACTTGCACATGCTCGCCGCATTACTTGCAATATGCGTTGGAATCTGCATTGTGCAAAGGAGCTGGTCATTTTTTAAGATAACAGTAGCTAGTGCTGCACATTGTAGAAATCAGAAGTGAGCACAGGGATTTTTGGTTGACAACAAAAAAATACCAGCTCCTTTGCACAAAACAAACTGCAATGCAGACGTCACATGCAAATCTTCCCTATAGAACCTTTAACTGCAACAATACAAGTGATTTGCTTAATACAGATCACAAACACGACGCCTCTGAGTAATGGTGAGTTCAAAAGCAGTGGATATTATTTTGAAGACATAAAGTGTGGATTTTTGTGCCGTGGGAAGCAGGGTGTTTATAGGGAACAAAAATAATGACTAAAATCCACTAAAAATAAAAACAATTTAACTGAAAAAGTTGTCTAAACACAAAAACTGAAGTATATGAACAATGTAGAACGTTTCATTGTGCTCACGAAAAAATGTCTGCACAATATGGAACCTCTAAGAAACACTGGTTTTACCAAATCATTTTTTAAATCACACATTTTTCCATAAAAATGTAACTACTTAAACAAATTGTGCACTTGTAAAACTAACTGAAACTAAGCAGAAATGTAAAAGCTAAAAACTAAAATAAAGACTAAAGAAAACACCAGAACCAAACAGTTTCTCTCACCAGCAGTCTCTCCTTGTTCTTGGACCTTACATCATTGACACCCTTCTTCTTTTCCAGTGTTTTTGAAAAAATGATCACCATGGTAACACGCAGCTCTGCTCCAGTCTGTTCAGGTGCAGGAGGAGGTCATGGACGGCCATCTTAGATGACGAGGGTGGAGGGCAGATAGTGCATTTGAGCTAAACAGATGACAGGTTGGCGTCCCATCTGCAGAACAGCCTCCTCAAACACGATGAGTGATGAAGATTGGAATCAGTCTCAGACACTTCAGCCGATCTTTGTGTTGACAGAAAACAAAGAACAAGCAAATAAATAAATACACAATGAAACTTTTAGATACAACACTATCATAAGAGTAAAACCAGACAAAACTAACATTTCTAGATTTATTGCTGGAGTCTGGACCTAGAGAGGCTTAAAAAGACATGCTAGATTACTGACATATATTTTTCTGTTTCCCAGTTAACACCCTGACAGTTACAGTAACCCAACCACAACATATAATATATTCATTTTTTGTAAACACCATATGCTGCCCTATGCAAAATTGCTTCCTTATTTCGGTGAACAACACACAAGTTGGCAAGTCAAGAGAATCCACAGACCTTATGGGAATCGAAACATGCTGAAAGAAAAAGCACAGCTTAGCTAATCCTGGAAAAGACATCACATCAGTACAGATGTGGCTACAAAACATGAATAGAAACAGAACATATAGGAGCTGCGGCTGCGTCATTGACTGCCTGTGGCCACAGATGGAGAAGCCCAGACAGTAGCTGTAAACAAACACCCTTTAAATGGTTGGAGAGAGTTCTATTTGAGGCAGATGGTCCATACTAGGCCAAAGATGTCTAGTCACGCTCCAATTTCTGCCTTTATGATCATTCTACTTAATGCACAGGAAAGAGAAAGGTAACTGTTATTTGTCCCTAATCTGAGGAAAGAAAAACAGGAATAGCTGCAGCGACCTTGAGGCTGAACTTCTCTCCTTCATTAGTTAACCACCAAACACACTGACCAATTAGAGAGTACCCATGTGGTTCACATCCCCCAATCAACTGCCGGCTAATGACAGCTTTCTGCTGTGGAGCAACACATGAGGCTAATGGATCTTCCAGACCTACAATGTTATACTGCCTATGTAACATGTGGTTTTATGTTAAGTAAGGGTGGTTACACTTATATAACATGCTTCAGAGAGTGGCAAGTGCACACTTGGTCATAAAGTAAGTTTTGTGGGATATATAGCATGTGTGCATTATTTTAGAAAGAAGTAACATTTAAAAGCAATGGAAAATAAGCCAGTATTCTACTCCTCTTTATGTCCTGTTGCTTTGTTATCTTCATCCCTTCCCTCTTCTTTAGCCCCATGACTACATGGCGACTATAAATGTTTCGTGTAGGCCTGCCTCAAACCAAATGCTAGCATCTGACTCCCATTATCTCCATTTATCCTGGAGAGTCAGTGGAGCACAACTGGGCCTCCACAGGCAAAAGGAGCTGGTGCTGCTGGTGGAGTCAGAGAATGTTCTTCTTGATCAGTTTTGCAGATTACGTTACTGATTGGGTCTGACACTGAGTAATGGGCGAGGCAGTGTGACCAGCAAGTGTGTGTGTGTGTGTGTGTGTGTGTGTGTGTGTGTGTGTGTGTGTGTGTGTGTGTGTGTGTGTGTGTGT
>JAPTYQ010000008.1:20137251-20176132 GCA_029814465.1 Ostorhinchus cyanosoma
AGATAGATAGATAGATAGATAGATAGATAGATAGATAGATAGATAGATAGATAGATAGATAGATAGATAGATTACCTTAATTGGGCACAAAGAATTGCAGCCTAGAGATTATGTAAAAAAGGTGCGAGCAGCATGGAGCCCTGAGCTTTTTAATTATTTACTGTAGAAAGTGACAATCTGCCGAACATAAATGAAGTGGGTTGTAAAGCACAATCCCCCCTGAAAATCAAGTGAAGAAGTAATAAAAAGTAACATAAAGTAATTATGTAAGCTATTTACATGAATATAACAATTTACTGCTACATTTCACAATGGTGTCATTTTGACTGTTTTATGTTGTTTCGCTGTCAACATGGTTATAATGACCAGGGGAAAAAAAGTAGTGTGAAAAATGTTTGAACCTTAGGTAAGGTCTGAAATACTTTAAAAGTGGAAACTTTCCCACATTGGCTCTCATGCCATGGAAAACTTCAGTGCTACATGGTAGAGTAATTCAATCAATCCTCCAAAATCCTATTAGGAGACCTTCAAACGTGTTTCCAAGGAGATGGAGTGAAAAAACATAAATATTTGCTGTATCACACTTGAGAGGTTAAAATGAAAGCATGGTATTCATGGTGGTAGGGCAGCCAGTGGGCTATGGCATCAAGTCTAAAACCTTATAGGTTAACATTACGAGTGGAATAAAAGTGTAGCTTCAAGCAAGTGCCAACCCTAAAGCTGTAAAAGTGCTGACGATAGTAAATATACTGTAAAGTTCAGTTCAACCAAGGAATAAGAGCTGAGAGTTTGTTCACTTCCTTTATGGCAAATAAAAGTAAAATAGTTTTTGAGATTACAGACATATATTTGCAACTGTACTTTGATTTAAAAATGACAAGGCATGCATGGTGAGAAACAAATATTGGTGAAGTATTGTGTCTAAATAACATTCATAAAACTATCAGCAGCCTTTTAGACTAGTACATTTTGCATTTATCAATTTATCACAACACAACTGCTACATAGTAACACACAGACTAAAAAAACAGCAAGCATTATCAGCCACTGAAAATAAACAAAAATGAATACACTTCACATGACACCGCAGATTTCCCTGAGATCAGCTATGTTACATGAAAAAATAATGACTTTATTTAATCAAACGGGAGGATTGTGGTTCAGTCTGTTTCTAAGCAACAGCACCTGCAAAGGGAAATGAGTGGGCTGCAGTATTCAAGAAGGTAACTTTAGTCCATGATGAAATGCAATACGCTCCCTCTATGTAAAAGAAGTGAAGTACTGTCAGACTTAATGTCTCCATCAAAGTGACAGTGACTGTTCATCAGGAAGACTGAGGGAGAGCGTATTAAACTGAGGTGAAACCCAGCTGAGGATATTCCACTTCATGGGAAAATCTGTGAGAGTTGTAAACATGGGCATAATATTCTCATCCAGGCAGGATATCCAGAGCCTTGTAAAATTCCAGGCAGTAATTCTTGTAAAGCTTGTATGTGTTTACTCAACAGCATGCCTCAGCATCGGCCGCTCCCATTGGGCCACTGGCGCAGCTTCCAATTAGGACCCGAGGTTGGCAGTTATTAATGATGTCTTTGAGAAAGGAAATGGCAGACAACCTTTTCTACCACAGAAGCCGTGGCCTCCTGTTTATTCATTATGTCAAAGAGTCTGGAGAACTCGGGACCCCAAGCTCTGCTGGTTCCCAATTTAACCAATTAGGCAGAGGCTATTTTTCACATGACATGAAAGATGGATGCAATTAACTACCTAGTAAGTCCAAAAAGTGATTCCTCAGTTTGTGGGTCAAGACTCAACAGGCTCTTTGTGGTAACTTATGACCGGCGATTAGGTGATTTATTTATGCTCACAGCTTATGATGCATGTCTTTTGTCAGAATTTTTCTTTTTGGCCCATTGGTGCTGATAATTTAACACTACATGGTTTTTATCATTGATTTAATTCAACTATTACCATAAATTGCTTTGACTGGTTAAAAAAAACAGTGTCTGGGTGTCAGGAGGTGCATAAAGGTGACGAGTTCATGTTCATGAGGATCCTTATGGCACAACTTATTGTGCATATGGGAACCAACCAATCACCATTTGGGAGTGATCTTTAGAGGAGAAGAAATAATTAACAGAGGGGAAAAAATGTCTAATGTGAAAACATTTCATAATATCCTAATAAAAATTTAATTGAATTTCTGTTTCAGCAATGAGTTTATGAGATTTTATAACTGAGTTTTTATATTAAATCATGGAAATGAACTTCTGAAACTAAGTAAAACAAACAATATTCCTGTGTGCTGAAAGTGCCTTAAAGGCAGCATTCTCCAAACAAAAAGGAACATACTACTCTATAATGTAACTACTAGACACACACTAGCAGTATATTTAACAAAGCATTCAGATAAGTTTTCATATATAAAAGTAATGACACAGATATACATGATAGACATTTATTCAGAGTCAAAGACCTGCTCCAATTTAGCTTACACAAGTAATTACGTCCTGTTTTTAAAAAATCTTGAAATGCAAAGATGGATGACTTCTGATGAGAACACAGAAAGAATAACTAGACAAAAATTTAAAAAATATCCTCCAGTGATGCATGAATCAAAGTACACGCTTGAAGATAAGCGCCGTCACACTGTTGCCACTCTTGCCTCCAAACTTAAAACTGGGTGTCGGTAGTTCTTCTACAAACTCAAATCCTGTGGGAATACAGAAAAAAAATTTTCATGTTTAAAAATTTGTTCTTCAACATAGATGCCTAGAATCATTTCCATTTCTACAGGCTGTCACTAAAGAAGTTCTGAAAAAGGGCTGTAAGTGTAGACCCGTCCATCCACCATCTGTGCTGCATCTCGCCGCCCAGTTAAGACAGGCTGTCAGTGGGACAGATGAGATCTGTGGCCTCTCGGCCCCCTGCAGGCTCACCAGAGTGACTACACTGACAGGACTGACAGCTAGTGGAAGCTTGCCCAAATTCTGACTTCACAATGCTGCTGTTGCCTGCTGCTTAACAACCTGCCAGGTAACCGTCTTTATTGTGTCATCATGTCTGTGTTTTGACAAAGGGAAAGTCAGTGTAACACCTACTGTAAAGACAAGCCAGACAGACGAGTCTAAATCATTTCTATGCTGTTCTAAACACCAATGAGTAATTTCTATGCACTCTAGTCATACATGAGAACATTCAGTCTATTCCAACAAGAGAAATGAATATTGTAATGATCATAGCTTGTTGATCTTTTCTAATGAAAAAAAAAGACAATATATACTTGATTGAAAATCCGATGCAACTTATCACAAGCCAGCAGTGCTTTTTTTAAATGTAAAAACAAAGATGAAAAAGCATGAACATAACTATTAAATACAGTCACCTGCAAAAAAGAAAGAAAGACAAAACTGCTTGAACTCAACAACTTAGCACCTGAACCACTCAGTCGATTTGTTGAGAAACAAAACAGAAACAGAGTCACCACAAGCTCCTCAAACCTAAATTGCAAAATCCCATCCTACAGGACAACCTTTGGGCAGTCATCCTTCTCCTGTAAGAGTACTAAACTCTGGAAATCTCTGCCATCAGAAAAAAAATCCATCTCAGAGTTTAAGATGCTCACCACCAGAACCAAAACCTGGTTAAAGACAAAACACAACTGTTCCCATCTGTAAGTATTGTGTATTTTGTGTGGGAGAGTGAGTGAGTGAGTGAATGCCTCGTATTATAAATGCAACACTGGATTATTGAATTGTATGGTGTGATCATTTTAAATTAACTATATTTTTTAATATTGTACTGCAATGTTGTGGAACAGCCCAACTGGGGACTAGAGTTGAGAATTAGCACTAGTTATAAACTTTATATGCATCACATCAGCTGCAAACTTCTATGTTTGACTGCACTGTCCCTGTCAAATAAATACATAAATAAATAAAGGTAAGACCAAGAATTAGGCTTATCCTGTAAGCACTATATAAAAGTTGTATTTAAATGAATTTAGTCTTTCCGAAGAGGCTTTTTCAGTCCTAATGGACACCAGCAAACATACTGGATGTGCATTCTATTTAAGGTTATGTTTCAGTACAGTGTAGGTGAGAATACACCAGTCCAATACTGATTATCAGTCTGATACTGACCCAGACAGCTGGATTAGCTATTGGTGACAAAGGTCTCCGGTCCAGAGGTTGATCTCTTCATCAGTAGTTTTTACCAAGTTGCCAGTGAATTACTTATCATTTGTACATTTATAGTATTTGATAGTCTTTATTGAGTGGTAGAAAGTCAGTATGTAAGTATCAAGCCTGACGTTGCTGATGTTGTTTAAAAAACAGTCTTAGTTCCATCTGCACAGGGAGATGTATTTCTTATTAATTGAATACAGGTTTTGGCTGAACCCTTGGTATCATACAACAAACAAAGCCTGGAAATCAGTACTGGAACTAAAACAGTTGGATTGCATATCCAGTGTCGACGGAATATTTTTACAGAAGCTTCATTTTTGTCTTTTACATTATTAATGGTAGTCACTAATCAGTATGTATGATCATGTGTGTGTCAACTGATCCTAAACACGTGCTGGACATGAAAGTTGTGAACTATGGCAATTCTAACCTTTAAGGAGAGGGAATGGTTAGAGAAATACTTGTAGAAACTCACCTTCACTGAATCTTTCTAGTAGTTGTTCTTTGGTCCAGTTACATGATGTAATACTAAAGAATCCTTTGTCCTTTAGTGCATCTTTCAGAGCTTCAACATAAAGTCTTTTACCCTCTTTTGAGTTGTCTGGGTTCAGGCTTATTGCATCAAATGTCCCTTTATCAATGCACACGTCAAACCCCTTCAGCTCCCCTTGACAGTTTAAGAAATCCATCTCCTAAAACAAAGAAGAAATGACAGGTTAATATGTAAACATTTCAGCTCTTAATCCTACAAATTATATGTAGCCTTCCATTTAGTCCAGTTCGGTAAATGTAGTGTAAACTACAGAGTATGGTGACCTGTAGAAAAAAAATCCTTCAGCATCAATCAAAATGAAGTGTGTTATACCTCACTGGTTCACTTTAAAACAAAATTCCAACTGTTGACATGACGGCGGTTAATTGTGTGGAGGTTGCTGACCTACCATGCCACAAGTGAAAGGACCCCTTTATCTAGAGAGAGGGCAGAACACCAGATCCCTGAAGTGAGCTAAAGAGCTACATACCTAAAAACCACAGGTCCCATAATTTAAAATTTATGAAGGAGGAGGATCAGCAGTGAGTCACCGGAGATGAATATGTCTATATTTTGTGGAGCTGACTTAAATTTAATCACATAGATTTTTGACTTTGAGGTAACATAAAAGAGAGCTCCTTTATCGTGTAGGTCCAACTGCTCACTCCCACAGACTCCACTCAAGACTACACGCCCACACAAATTATTTTGGCAGTCTTCAGTACTGAGCATATGGACTAGAAGCCAACACACTGCTTCCTCCTCTTTTAGTCTCTCTCACACACACACACCATACCCCACAGTCCAGCTAAGGTCAATATTGACTTCAATGGCAGACTTTCTGCCCAAGAAAAGCACACACTGTCAGAGCTGCACTATGCATATAAAATATACTATGCAACAGTATTATGCACACAAGGGAGGAAAACTCACTCATCATCACATTCCTTAAAGAACTGGCAGCATTTAAACCCTGTTTTTCTTGCATATATATATATGTTATGAGATGTGTTAAATCCTACCAATTCATTTGAGGTTTGAGGTGGTTTTGCTGGACTACTGAGCGGACCTTCATCACTGTCAGGACTTTCCTGCTGTTTAACTCTGCCACACTGTAAACACTGGGGTTCAATGTAAACATCTCAGGTAGTGGTGCACTCCCAAATATATGGTGAAAGCTTGATGGCACTGCGGCCATTTAAAGATGACATGGTTTCACGGAAGAATAACAAAGAATAATATGCAAGTTGTTCTAAAATCCAAAAGACTTTTAAAACACTATGTCATACTATTCAATTGAAGCACTTTCTTTCTGTGCAATATTTTAATTCAACCGGTGTCCTTTGCCCTGGTCAAATGCACCAGGTCTTAAAGAAAAGGAGTGTTCACAGATTATTGTCAGTGGAAAGCTGGGCACTTTTGACACTGGTGCATTTACATACAAGTACAAAAGTAAAACTCGTAAAATTAGAACAAGTCACTGATTGTTGTTACAATAACCTAAAAAAATATATATGTCACAAGCCTTTAAATCTTAAAGACAGAATTATTTTTGTGATGACTTGTAAACAAACTTTTCTCTACTTTTAACTTTTCCTGAGTGATCTTGAGATTTATGATAATATCCTCTGAATTTTGCATTTCGAACAGAAAATCTGGTATTTTCATGTAATTAATTTATCATGTAGATGTTCATAAAAGCTTAGAGTAAATTTAAAGGTTATTATATCAAAAGACAAGTCTGAAGAAAATATTTTTTTTTGCTAAATATATCATTGACTGAGCATGAAAAACACGTATCAATTATTTAAATGTTTTGATTATCAAGTTATCAAACATTTTAAATCAGTAGAGGGTTTTATTTGCCAGCAGCTGGTTTATAGGGTTAAAAGACTAACTGTACATTTATGATATCCTCACTTGCAATCAGCTATTGTAGCACTGTGCTAGTGTTGGACGTAGGTCTGGCACTACCCCCTCTTATTTTAGCTGGTTTGTATTTATTTACACATATCACATTCATTACACAATCATCGAACTAAAGGATGACACTGAATTTTTCATTGCATACTAGAGGATTTTGTAAAGACTGATCTTTGCAGGGTCACCAACTACAAAACTGCAACTAGACTGTTTACTTTAGGATTCTTGTTCTTGGTTTTTGTGGAGTTAAAGCTTGATCGCAAGATGACAATAATTATCAGAATAATTCAGCATGTTTCAGAGTATGGTTACTAAAATTATGAGTTTGTACCTTCCTCTTAAGGTTTGGCATGAAATCAGAAAAGTAAAAAATATAGTAGAATGTAAGTATTTAAGTTAACAACAGTCCTGCCTGTAGGAGGTGCTAGAACTACTGTAATGGATTACACACAGATACAGAGCTAAAGAGAGCAAAACCGAGAACATATTGCTGTCTGTCTATCATCATAAGTGTCTATAGACAAAACATGCACCAAACTAGATTCTGTTGTTGTGTCAGACAAAATCAAACATCTGCCATGAGGTATTTCATTTAGAACATCTGCTGCTTTTTATTTGATGCTGGAGGGAATATATCTTGTTGGTTGTTGACAATTTTCACATGACTCTAAAATGCAATATTCAACAGGTTTGATTTAGTCAGAACTTCAAACAAAGACTGACTTAAAACAGATCACAATTACTTTTATGAACACCTGATATCCAGTGAGCCAGATGACAGGAAGTCTACCTCAACTCCACCAAATCTGTCATGATTTTAGTTAGTGGAAGTGTGACTATGACATGGTTTTATGCAGTGTAAGTGTGCACTTGTCCATAGAGAATGAACCATTTTTAGCATGTAGTAGTTACTACATCACAGATGGTTGCTGTTCTTTCATGGAATTGGAGGAACGTTCGAAATGGTAACACACATATTGCAGAGGTGAGGAGGATGCTGACTGAAATGCACAATTGCCAGATGATTTCAGTGGAATACATACAGAGCCAGACTACAATGAACAAGATGTTCATAACCAACCTTAACAGCCACATCCATCAAGTCTTCTGCAAGCAGAACATTTCTGGCCAGTTCCACAGAGGCTGCAGAATAATCGATACCCATCAGATTTTTGTATCCGTGTTTAGCCTTGACATGACAACAAAGCAGAAGAAAAGAAAGATTAATTTATCGTAAGGATGCGGAAAAGAACATTACAGTTTACTCAGCTATGATTCACCACATTTATATTAGAAACCACTTAAAATGATAATTGTATTCGCAACATAAATGTTTAGTGTATTCACACCAGTTCAACTAAGAAGACTGCATTTCCAGTGCCAATATCAAGGATGGCAGCATTTTCAGCGATCTTTGCTTTGTCCATCCAACGGAGGACACGGCTCATACTCTCCTCACCAAACCTGTCAGAGGCAAAAAAAAGAGAGAAGAGAAGCAAACTTCAGAAATGAAGGAAAACAAAAAAGTTACATTATAATATCTCTTGTTGGGAGTAATCCCAATCTCCAGGACAAATACTCATTATACTAATGATTTGAGAATAACAAATGTGAAAAGAGTTGTGTTCTGTAAATACTCATTCATTTTAGAAACAAAGACTGCCATGAAGCAGCACTATGTATGATTACCATATTTCTCCAACATCCCCAATGTCTTTAAATGTCTCGAGTTCCTTTTCATAGGCATCTTCCCAACTGCAGAAAAGGGAAATCGCACATAAAAAACTGCTAAGTATGAAACAAATGAAAACCTGCAAAAATGAAAATACCACATAGATATGACGAAATACAGCAATAAGATCCTATCTAGCTCCACTGAAATTATAACGCGTTTTACTGCAACTTCATTCCAATTTCTTCATATTAGTAAACAAATCCCATTAAAACTCTGGGTGTAGCAGCATTAGCTATTACAATAAGTTGACTTTGTGCAAACAGTACATGCGAAAGATATCAAGTATGTCGATAATTTGTTGTACTAGAACTCAGTAAGTAAAACTCCTCCATGGAAATCCAGCTGTTTTAGAAAAAGGCTTGACATAGAGTGATGTAAAACGTTTTGAAAGTGTTCAATAATGTCACACCGGATAGCTTGATGCTGTGTCTTTGCTACGGAACCTGCTTAAAACAGCTCCTCCACAGACTTCGGTTCTCACAACTTACTAATCTTTCGTTCCAAGCTTTGAAGGACCAAAATCGTCTTCTGAGCATCTGTCCTCCTCTGGTTCCGACGTGCTGCCATGTGGACTCTCATTATCGTCCTCCATGGTGGACAGGAAAGAAAACGCTGTCAAGTTGCCGCCTACAATCCCCACAATACTTTGCGATACAGGAGCGTGCCTGCAACCGCAGGGGGCAATGGGATTGATAGGGATGTTTCCATCATGGCGGCATCCATTTCAGGTTATACTTTTAGTTCTGTGTGTTATCACAGCGCCAACAGCAACTCCGATCACGTAAGTAGTCAAAGTGATGCTGACAGACTGTGGTGCAGTGGTTGCTATTGAGTGCATGGATCGGTGTTGTATCTGATCATTCATAAACGCTTTTAGTTTTGTGTTGTTTCCCAGTGTCATCATCCTGTTGCTGACTAGCTAGTAATGGTTCCGTCTATTTACCGGGCGCCTATGTTTTAATCTCACAGTTCACTTACAACAACTGGATGGCAGAGCTGATGGTTTTTAAACTCGCCGAGTTTTTTCAAGTGCCCAGAAGTACATTATTATCGTAAACCGTCAATTCATGAAACATATAGATGTGAACACCGGCTGCGCTAATCTAGGAAATGATGTTTGGAAACTTTGAGATTCAGGAAATATTCAGTACGGTGCTACATTGCTAACACGTTAGCAAACAACAAAGTCAAGCGACTTCCGTGTGTCACTGATCATGTTATGTGTTGTCACCTCTACCAGCCGTCTAGTAGTCGAATGGGTTATATTAGATTATTCAAAGATAACATATTCTGGTAAGCATCAAAGAAAATTAATCTCCTAGCATACTGTCGTTTCCGCATTGCTACGTTAGCTTATTAGCAGCCTAGCTAGCCAGTTGATGTCATCACAGTTTATTAAACTAGTTAGCAAACAGATGTGCAAAAGAATGTCTTTTTCCCCGTGCCGTTGCTTAGTTTGTTGTAGGTATATGTCTAGGAAGAAACGTTTACGGTCTAAGGAATATTTTGTTAGGAAGCATTTTAGTATTGTGACAGCTAGCGAAGCTAACGTATCGCTGCTTGCATACATTTTTCCCCCAGTCCCGTCCCGTCCTGTCCTGTCAGACGGCCTTAGCAGGTGGATAGTTGTTGTTTACAAGTTTGCCTGCATTCCTTCCATGGCTAGACTGAGCGAGACAGACCTTGTTGATTAGTTTACCGTTTATCAGCTGCTGCCACTTCTCAGTAACATTAGACAGCCTGGCCTGGCTCAAATAGATAAGTGTTAATTTGATTTTAGTTATTTTAGTGCTCTCACCCTGTGTTTTTTTGAGTTGTACAGCGATGTATTATAATAAAATTTCACTTAAAGTTGGCCATTTTCTGATATTATAAAGATTCTTAGTAAGATTTTAAAATGTGTTCCTTATTGCACCATAGTCATTACCTCTCCGTGGTTTTGTTGATGTTCTGAGAGCATGTAACTATAATGAAACAGCAGGGTACATTAATTGATAATTTAATGTGATTCAAAGTTGCTGTTACAGTACTACTTTGGAGAGAAAACTATTTGAGTGAAAAAGTTTCTCTACTCGTTTTCTTTTAATATATCTATTACCAGTTGAATTACAATTTCTTTTTATATAAAATCTTTGCACAGGAGGGTTTCCTGTTAGGAGATGTACGGCAAGAAGAGACTGTCAGCATCAGTGACACACAGATAAGCACCGCAGAATTGCTCCAGGTAGTAGGTAAGTCCTGAATTAGACAACACAAAAGAAATCATTTTAAGCAATATGTTATCATCAGTATGTTTAAAGCAGCCTTGACAGGCAGGAACACTGCTGTGTGACGGCTGCGATATGAGCTTGATTTAAACAGACATTGCAAGTTATTGTGTTGATGAATGATCTCATTGCAATCTAAATATTTTTGGCAACATAAAGCCATTTGGGTTTTGTGTGCAAGATTTTCATAGATAATATTATTCAGGAATGTTTTGCTTCTATTTTCCAACAGAAATTCATAACCATGATCCGTGTGCACAGTTGTTTAGGTAAGATACCAGCTTTTTCTTTCTAGCTACAAACATTACCATTATACACAGTACAAACTATATTGAAATGATTAAAGTGTGAACATGCTCCATTAGTCCCTCACCATTTTCTAAGTGAAGTAAAATGTTCTTATTAAAATGTTGAATAAAATGTGGTGTTGTGCAAGAAGAAGTCATGAATATCTGTTTCAGTAACAGATAAATTAATTTGACAGTTGGACAGTAGATGGCCCCATCTGATAAGATAGGGCAACTGGAGCAGAAGTAGATCAGGAGTGGGTGCATGTTGAATCAGGCTTAACTTTTTTTCCTGTCTTACCAGCTTTTATGACTACGCGGGTAAAGTCAATGAAGAAAATCTCAACAGCATTCTTAAAGATAGACGGAAAGTGAGTAAACTATGTTACTGGCGTATGTAAATTTGCAATAATTTTGTTTTGTTTTGTTGGTATGTGGCCTGAATTAAAGAGGCTTTTGTTGATAGAAGAAGAAGATTTTAAATTAAAATGTTCTTTGTTCACTAGAATGTCATTGGCTGGTACCGGTTCCGGAGGAATACACAGCAGCAGATGTCATTCAGGGAACAAGTCATTCACAAACAGTTGACTCAGCTGCTTGGTGTGCCCGACCTCATCTTCCTTCTTTTTAGCTTCATCTCCACGGCAAATAGCTCTACACATGCACTGGAATATGTGCTCTTCAGACCTAACCGCAGGTAATGACTGCAGGCATGTGTACATTAAAATGCATGTTAATTTAATTTATCTATGTATACCTGTATATCTACTTTGGTGTGCTATCATTTTTCCAGAAAATAGCATTGATATGCCTCTGACCAGTGCATTCTTGGAAGTTTCTGATGGAGAGTAGGCTTGCCATGCATGTTTGTTCCTCTGGGACTGTTGTTATGTGTAACAGAGCCAAATGGGACTAAGACAAATGTGCTGATTCAGGCTTTTAGTAATCATGCTTGAGAGGGCTAAGCTAACTGGTCATCTCTTCTCAGTAGGTACAACCAGAGAATCACCCTTTCAATCCCAAACCTGGGCAACACAAGCCAACAGGAATACAAAGTCTCCTCAGTGCCCAACACCTCAGTCAACTATGCGAAGGTCATCAAAGAGCATGGGTAAGCCTGGACTACTAATTGTTTTCCACCTTCCAACTTTTTATTATTATTATTATTATTTTATTGTCAGTTATTATTTAATTTCACAATTTGAAATAGTAAATCTTTAATTTGTGATCATTTGCCATACCCTCAACCTGTTTTCGTTTGTTAGGATGTTACAGTGGTAGAAAAATGTATTAAACAAAATCTAACTGCTATGTTACAAAGGACTAACTGAATACTTTCTTTGCTGACTGGTTCTAAAGAATAACCATAAACAGACTTGAATACACTCGAGAAACTAGCAACATCAATGCTACAGCAAACCCATACCGCAATACCCTTTGTACAAGACACTGGTATTCAGCCAGTTTCAAATGAATGTGAGTCTGTGATTGTAAATTGAGTATGTTGTCCATGTAAGCCTAAGGCAGTGTTCAGACCTGGCATTAAAATGCACCCTGAGTGATTTGATCAAACATAGCCAGCTCGAATGCAAAGGATGATGCAAAGACGCATTGAGGTCACATCAGTCACATCACATTGAAGGTGGTGTAAGATGTATATGTCCACATTCTATTACCAAACTCAAATTTGTCCTAGAACAGACTGAAGGACTGCAAATTTTGCTGATGTCCTCTGTTTAAGTGAAAGTGAGCATGCTCACAATGTCATATTAAGATGTTTTAAAGCCCACATATTGTCTGAGCCATCTGAACCCAGCAGAATGATGCTCAATGAGGAAATAGAATATACACAGTTCACAAAATTCAGTAGAAATTCACATACCAAGAAAATCCAACTGTCATTTAAGTCTAAGTTGTGCAAAAGAATGGATAAAAGGAAGTTGTCTTATCATTATTTAAGATTTATTGATTGATTCACAATTTCACTCACAGTTACCCTCAAAGAAACATTATTTATTTTGTGTTTATTAATTATGTGCTTGAATGTGCTAAATCTTACATACCGTACTTTGATCAGATGAATGGAAAACAAATCATAAAAATACTGGTTGACTTATGGTTTCAAGGTATGATAAGCTTACGTTATGTTTAAGGATGTAGATGAGGTTATTGAATTTGAATTGATATGAGTTTTTTCGTGAATGGGGGGATGTGAGACCTTTCACAAGTGATCATTTGAGATGCATATGGGGGCACATTTTAGTCCCAGGCATGACAAGGTGCGCTTGGACTTGGATGTAAAACAATTTCATATATGAATAGGGTTTACACATGGCACTGTGTTTGCACTGTTAGCACATACGTGCAGGTGACTTCGCTGCTGTGGAAAGTCTGGTATCTAAAAACCTAAAAATGAAGTACTATGCTTGAATTTCTGTCTGTTTATGTTTATGATTTGCTCTTGTAGATGGCTTAAATTCCAGCAGTGTAAGGGTGTTGACATAGACTTATCTATCAAATCTCTAAAGGTCTTTATTTCTACCTTAGCTTATACAGCTCATATCTCTTTGTGGAAGTTGTTGGAATTTGGTTTTCTTTATTAATATGTTTGGAATTCACTTTTTAATCTAGAGGCACCTGTACTTTGTTGTTGTTTTTAATTAGTTTTATTCATATGACTGCACTCTGGGATCTTGTGCGTTGCATTTCTGATCAGACATTTTATTTCCCCCAGAGCGGAATTCTTTGACAAAGATGGTGTGATGAAGGATATCCGAACAATATACCAAGTCTACAGCGCATTACAAGATAAAGTGCAGGTAAATCTGAAAGTAAATTTGACTGATTTGAGACAAGTAACAACATAAGAAATTTAAACCTTGAGTTGCCTACATATTGAAAAGACTATTTTTTCATTGTTTTTAGGCTGTATGTGGGGAAGTAGAACAAAGTGAACGTGTGAAGGAGAAAATCCAAGAAGATGTGAACAAACTCAAACAACAAATTGCTCTCAGGAAACGCAAGACAGCGGAAGAGGAGAGAAGTATGTAGATTTTGAGATCACAATCAAGTTGAAATTACTTCAGAGTCAATATTTTGCAGGACCAAGGCTTCTAAATTGAACATGGAGTCAACATTTTGGATATACTTCAATTTGTATTTTGTACAAAAAACATACTTTATTAGGGCACTATATTTTGACGTTTATTTGAGTTAGGTTCTTTGACCTGATGCAGTTATGGAGAAAAGGTCAAAGTTACTTAGACTGTACCTTATTTGATCATGAAATGGAGTTTTCCATTTAAGAAAGGTTTACGAAGATAATTGACTCTGCTGTCAGGCTTTCAGAAACACTGAGAAATTGTAAAATGCCTGTTTGGTGCGTCCCTTTTTGTCATTTAGTTTATATAGAATGCATCACACACTTTTACTCTTCACTCACATTTTTGTCTCTGGTCCCTAGGACTCCGTGAGGCCCAGAACACAGACTCTCATTCCACTCCAGAGGAGAATACAGAGCCTTCTGAGTCTTCGCTCCTGTCCAGGATAGCGTTCCATAGCCCCTCTGCCCCACAGCGTCCCAGTACCTCACCTAACCCGCCCTCTTATGCTGACCTCTTGTCCCAGGACGACTCTCTGCTGTCCTCCTCATCCTCTCCCACCAGTGCTGCTCTACTGCCTCGGCCCCAAGCTGTGGGCTCTCCAGGACACCCCACCCCTGGCCCGCTGGGTATGGACCTGGGACTGGGCCTCGGGCTGGGCCTGGGCCTCGGTGCCAGCTCTAATCCTGTTTCCACTCCCAGCACTCCATACCTTGGCAACGGAGATGGATCAAGCTCTGACTCGTTGGACAGACAAGCTGCAGGACAAGAAGATGATGAGGATGATGACGAGGATGATGATGACGAGGATGAGGACAGTAGCGAATATGAAAACCTAGTGAGTGAAGCCACTCATCTACCGGTGGTCTCTGGCAGTGTTTTGGCTCAAGGTCGACCAGCTGCCCTCAGCCCTGACGGGGACGCTCGAGGTTCACAGACCACATAGAGGCATGCCACAGGGTGTGTGATGGACACACATATGTGACACACTTTGAGAGGTGGCCATCTCAAGCAATCAAAGATAGACAAATATAGACAAAAGAAGTGCCAGTCCTGAATGTGAAAGGCATGCGCAGGTGGTTGTCCCGCTGTGTGTATTTCTTCTTGTCTTAGTCTGATCTCCATTTTAGGGGAAACCTTGCTAGTCTTTGCAGGCTTAACAGGTCTTACTCATTGGGGGAGAAGTTGTCTGTTTTTATGTTTTTTTCATTTTTGGAATGGGGCGGTCAGGGTATGTACATGAGGATGTGACTGGTTTTGGAGGAAGGTCAGAATTGGATGACACCATGCCAACTGCTGGACCAATTTCCTCCTAACAAAGACAGGTCCTCCAGTCTTTTTATTATCATTTTGTTTCACATTTGCTTCTCTGAGCACCCTCTTTAACCACAACTTCTTGCACTTTTATGCCTTTTTTTTTTCTTAACAAACCATTTAAGAAGAGCAAAGGGAAAATATTCTGCGGCCTTGAAACTATTTTATCACAGAAGTAGGTAAATGGTTGTTAACTTTTTATCCTTAATTTGAATAATATATATAAATTAGTTCTTTAACAATGCAGTTTCATTTGATTTTGGGCGTATTCCATTGCTACGTTTTCATTTCCATGTTTTCAATCTACAGTCTTAAATAAATGATACAGTTACCTATTTAAAGATGAATAGATTTCAAACTTGATTCACTCTGCCACTTCTTTAATGGGTGCTTTATATATACACAGACACACATATATATATATATTTTTTGTTTGAACAATTAATCTAATTTGATTGACAAGAATGTCAATGTCTTGTTCTTTTTGGATAACACTGAAATTGTATACGCCTTGCTCCACTTAACAAAATTTAAGATTTCCATACTCATGCTATAGCAATGCTGTCATGTGCCACTTGACTAGTCCTCTTTGACTACCCTGAGTCGGTCTCGGCTTAAGATTTTTTTTTTTCTTTGCGTGTTTAATGAGGTTCACAGGGCAAACACAATGTACTGTAGCTTTACTAATGAGATGCTTAAAGTTCCCTTTTTGCTGCTGCAACACAGAGAGCTGCCACTAAAAACTGCTTCTATTCATTGTTCTTATAAAGCCTGGCTGCTACTTCCACTTCTCTGCTGGTTGTCTCCAATACTACTGATCATAACCATATAACCACTTCTCAGCTCTCGTCTTACTGACTTTTTTTCTCTATTAAAGTCATAATCGGAGCCTGACATCCCCTGCAGTGTGTGTGAATTGTAACTGTAATTCATTGTTGGAACAGAGAGGGAGACGTCCCCTTCTGTCTGTCTCTGTAGTTGACAGCAAACCTCATGTATTCTGACCTGCTTGGGTCAAACGCGTATGGACCTGGATAATGTGATGAAAACATCTTGACCTTGTTTCAGTATACAGTGCCTTCCACTCAGGGCAGTTTCTGTCTGCACACAGAACACATTCACAGATCTCTCTTAAGGGGTAATATGAAATGATAAACTATGTTGTGTTTGCAATAATTGACATCCAGCTTTTTTTTTTTTCTTTTTTCCTTTTTGGTCCTGCAGTTATACTGTATGCCTCCAATTTTCAAGATTTGGTGTTCTAACTGAAACCATGATCATTGCTTCCTAATGCTGTTTTCCCTTTTTAATTCAACGGACAGCTTCTAAGTGAACCTGTAATTTAATGGTTGCAACTGTGATTTTGCTTGCTTTATTATTTGAAACTGGAATTATAACTGTAAAACCAGAGGGAATCTGCCAAATGACCGATACATACACCCTGCAAGGCAAAGTTTTTGAGTATGACAACTGGTATAACTGTGTGGATTAACAGGATGCTGGATAAAGGACACCCTCCTTGCATGAACAGGTGAAAGCCTTATTCAGCACGGACAGACTTTGCACTGAACATGCAGGGCGTCTGATACGGAACTCAAGACGACTGCACTTGTTTTAGAAAAGAAGACCTCTTACTTGGGAGAAGCTTTGCCTTGTGAACAAATACTGCTTTATTCACACAGTCTGTCTGGTATGTCATGTTTTTTGCCTTAGGGTCATTTCATTTGCCCTGGTGTGTAATGCCAATGCATCACCGATCAGGAACTGGCACTCAAAATGTTACTCAATAATCACCAGGAGTAACACAATCACACAGTGTTAAGAAATGACTTAATCAAGTTTGTTAGGAGTACGGTTTCCTTTGAGTACTGGAACATAATGAGAAAATAAATTATGAATGTATAGTAGACAAGGCAATGGGTAGCATTTGAACAGCACTTAACTGTATAAGCTTGTCTCACTTCAGTGTTCAGTGTGGTATAGAGCAGCAGCTCTCAATGTTGGTCCTCATTCTAAATCACGGTCCTCCAGATGAATGATGGTGTTCTTGTTTTTTCTGTGTTTTTTTTTCCTTCTTCTTGACTTGGGTTTAAAGTGTATTACCAATGTAACAGCTTGTATGAAAACCAGCAGAGCTTTGATCCTGAGGACCACTGATATAGAGCATGAGAGGACTAGCATTGTTAGGATCCTATACCTTTAAGTCCATCTTAATACATACTATATACACTCATGTACTCTTAATGTATGGGGGTGACCCTTACCTTCCTTCCCCTAGTGGGCCATTGCAACAGCAACACCTCCCTGAAGCACAAAGTCCAGTTCCAGCTTAGATCTTCTTGGCTTTTATCTGGATTTGTGTACTTGACAAAAGTAGACAAAGGACTTGCTGGAATGAGCACAGATAATACGGTTCTTAAACAGGGGGATAATAAATGAGACATGCATATGTGGAATTAATGAATGTGCCTTTGTTTTCTTTTTTTCTGGTCAACTTGAGTACCTAAATGTACTAATCAGTATTTTGTTCACCTCATAGCATAATTGCCTAAGTCATGCTTTTTTTTTCTTTTTTTTTTCAGAACACAGCCCATAATGATAAATGAATCAGTAGTGTTGGAAGAGTAAAGTTATACAGATGCCACAATTTGGCCAAAAATATGTCTTAGGCTCTTATGCTCTGAAGTTAACAATTTTCAGGATTTAATAGAACAGATTTGGAATTTCACAGAATAAAAAATGTGATCAAAGAGTCTAAATATTATGAGAATTCACAGATACAAAAATAGAACAGAATGTAGTTTGTGCGTGCAAAACCTACAGACGCTCCTGTCAATGACATCGCGCCGAAGTGGGACGTAAACAAGCGCTGCATCCATGATCTAGTTACTAGGTTATCAAACAGATTGGTAAAACTGTAATTTATCCTCAAGTCAGGCTCCATCTGCAGCTCCCAGACCTTATAGATGTCTGTCAGTGATAATAATATATCGTTACGAACTGTTGCTGAAGCTGTCATGCATTACTGCAGACTGCTTGCTGCAGTATTTTTACGATGACATCATTCTTTTATCCCCTTTGAGAGGATACCACGTGGTTACTTGTCACAGATGCAACAAATTACGATGGACGTATTAAAAACGGAATACTTTTGCAATGTAACCTTACGGTGCTCTTTAACTAAAACGAAGAGGGTCTTTAGACAGAATCGCTGTTGTTAAAGTGGCACTCTGTCCTGTTTTGCTGTGAGCCTTTTAATAGTTGGAATGAGAGACGTAAAATCTGATTGGTCCGTAAGAGGGGATACACAAACCTCAGCCAATCAGATTAGTTGGCAGATTCAGGTGGTAAATCCTGCTCCTGCCTCTCACTGTAACACGGCCCAGGGCTTTCTCTCTCAGCTCTCCCTCGTAGTGTATTTTTTAGCCCTGCCTGGCCTACCTCGGCTGTTTCCCTTCCCCTGTGCCGCCATTAAAGCCTGTCAGCTCGGGGTTTGGAAATCGGGAAAGGCACAAAAATGATTTAAAGCGTCAACGCGGACGGCGGAGGGACGGGACTAGGGGGGGGGTTGTGGCTCAGTGGTATATATGGACCTTCAACTGCCAACTAAACGGCGCCCCTGAGAAGTAAATATGCGGCTAGTGTCGAGCAAGTGAGAGAAGCCCGAGTACGGATTGGAGTGGGTTTCTCTGAAGGGGGGGACGCTCCATTTGTTTTGGTGGCAAACGAAGGAGTGTAAACACAGCAAAGCAAAGGTAAGACTCACAGCGTTAGCCGACCTTGTCAGGGGGGGTTTTGTCGAGTTGATAGGGCCGTTTTAAAAGACAGATACAGAGAGGGGTAGAACATAATCCCGTAATGTTAGCGAGCAGCCAGCTAGCTCGAATGAGACTCCTGGCTGGTAACCAATCCAGTGTAGCCTGTAGTTGTCATGTCAGATAGCTTTTAATGTTAGCTTGTTTCATCAGTGTTTACACGCCAATAATAATAATAACAACCAGTGCCGTCAACTGTTAAATTTCACCCTAGTCATGTAAACTACTCGTGTACACAGCAAAGTAGTCGACTGCTGTTTAATTTAATCACAACTTGACTTTCCTGTCGAATGTATGAATTCAGTTATGTATCTTTTTTTTGCTAGCAGTAGGTAAATTTGACCCCCCCCCCCCAACACATACACACACACTCAAAAAACACGCAGCTGCGCGTGCATCGTGTCTCGCGAATGTGTTGAATTTCTCGCTGTGTGTTGGTAAACTTGGAGGCGTGGTGTAAACACAGAACAGGGGACTCTTCCCGGAGTCGCTAACGTCAAGTTTATGGGTGTCTCGCTAAGTAACTGAGGTTTTGTTAATGTTTGCGATACGCTATGTAGGCTCTGTTAACTGGACTCATTCAGTGTTATATGTAGGTAATAGGCTTTGGGTCCAACTCAATTTCAGTACATCAGTAAGTGTCTTAACCAGTCACGCGCCTCTCTGCCGGGTGTCTGGTTTCATCTGTCCTTGTCTCTTGTTACCCTGCTCGGTTGTAGGACACATTCGCCCAGTGTCTCTAACTTACTGTATGTGTTTAAAGCTAGTGTCAGGTTTTAATAGGACACAGAACATTCACTAGCACGTTCCTGTTTGAACAATAATCTCTGTGGGTCTAGAAGACATAATTCACTCTATTTAAGTTATTTCGCCCATAAATTGGCCTTTAGCATCAGTTTCACTTTTATCAGTTGATCTATTTTGAATCCAGATAAAACATGCCACTATTTTTAGATGAATGTGAGCCAATCCATTTTTCTACCTATGTATTAACTATTTACTTTTCCCTGCCTATAGGGTTAGGCTAAACTGATAAGATAAGTGTTAACTCTATGAACTGTGAGGTACTTTTTCACTTTTCTCAAACACATGAATAATAGTTGGAATATTATTCAATAATGTAAATGAACTATTCTGCCTTGTTTCATTTTGTGGTACAGTTGGAGTGTAAGTCTACTAATATGGTATTTTGTGAAATGTCCTGCCTCTGTACTACAGTGCACTGCTTGCTGTGTGATCTCCTTGAGTGTGGATCTGCCGAGCTGAGTGCCCCTCTGAACGGCAGGGAGCCTCCCACAGCGGCGGTGCGACGATGACCGAGCTGGTTGCCAAGTGGGCCTGTGAATACTGCACATACGAGAACTGGCCGTCAGCCATCAAGTGCACCATGTGCCGCGCTCAGAGGCCCAGTGGGGGTGCCATCATTACTGAGGAGCCCTTCAAAAGCAGCCCTGCTCTGGATGCCAGTCTGCACCAGTGGGACCCTGCAGGCCTCAGTAACAGCCCGACTCAGGGGGGTTCCAGCTTACTTATTTGTCCAGACTCCAGTGCCCGACCCCGCGTTCGGATTGCTGATGTACCTGAGACGAGTAGCAAGTGGTCCTGCCACATGTGCACCTACCTGAACTGGCCTCGTGCCATCCGTTGCACCCAGTGCCTGTGTCAGAGGCAACAGGCACAACAACAGCACGCACAACATTCAACCCATCAAGGACATCATACTCAGCAGCCACACAGTCCCACAGAATCACCACAGACCTCAGGCTCTGGATGCCGGTCTTCCCCCACAGCCACTACTACAGATCCCTGTGAGGAATATAATGACCGTAACAGGCTCAACACTCACGCACAGCACTGGACCTGCACTGCCTGCACTTACGAGAACTGGCCCAAAGCACTTAAGTGTGTGGTGTGCGACCACCCTAGGCCAAACAGTCTCTTAGCTGAACCCATTGAACTGGCCTCAGAGCCTGAGAGCCAACAACCTTCTTCAAAACTTAACGAACAGGACAGGGACAACAGGAGGGGTGTTGTTGGGCATGTAGGTGGGCAAGGAGTTGGGGTTGTGGTAGGTGGGGTTGGGGGTTGTAGCAGCAGCCAAAGGAGGTCTCCCCCAACCTCTAAACGAGAGTCGGAGGTGAATATGGACTTTCAGAGGATCGAGCTGGCGTCAGGGGCTGGCATTGGGAGCAAAGAAGAGCTTGAAGTGGATTTCAAAAAACTGAAGCAAATAAAGAACAGAATGAGAAGGACTGATTGGCTGTTCCTCAATGCCTGTGTTGGTGAGTTTCAAAAATCAAAAACTTTTACAGGAATACATTTGACATCACATAATTATCCTTGTAATATTAGTTTTTTAGAAAGCACTGATTGAGCTAAATTGCATTCAGTAGGAAAAACTGGGAATGGATTAACTTGAAATAGGACCTGGTAGTGGCTTGAGTTAGGGCTGGGACGTATATATTGACTTTAAAGTAGATCAACATATTTACAGAGGAGATATAGAATGAGACATTAATCCAGTTTCTATTGGTACAGTTGTCACACCTGTTTCTTCTGTAGAACCATGCTGTTGTTTGCATTTCTCCTCCCTGGTTGAAGTCTACAACAGTTTCACAAAGTCAAACGTATTTCTGCTGTTCTTACAGTAACATAAACAATATCTAGCATTGTGTTTTGTACCTTTCCTTCGGCATACCAGGATTACTGCATGGTCTGACATCTGCAGCCACTAAGAACTTGGTTACCATCCAACTTTGCTTACTTTATATCCACAGTGTCAGAAAAGCTGTGTTTGGCAAACGTTTTCAGGTTAAAGTTGAAGTTGATTAAATAAAGCAAACTGACATTTGGTTCTATATGAATATAAAGGATCACTATAAACAGATGCCAGCTGCACACACTTTAATTCTGTAGAAAAGCTATAGGTTACATTAAATAGACTATGTAGTGTTGCTTCTATTTTACATATAACTTTTTATTCATATTTTTTCCAGCCACATTTCCAAACATTAAAGGAAGCCCTGTCTGCATGTTATTTCGATCACTGTCTCTTAATAAAAGACATCCTAAAAGTTTCCTCATTTACATACATACAAATCATACAAATGCTGTATCTCACATGGCTTTGACATACAATTGAAACTTCAGTCCACCCTCTTCAGTATACCAATGTCATGCATTGCTCGTTTGCTTAAAAATGCAGAAATCTTTGTGTCTTATCAACCAGCCTAAGCTTGAGTTAGTCATTAATGTATTTTTTCCCTATTAGCACAGTTAATATGTGCTGTCCTGTTTTAATAGTCAGGTCTAAATGATTCTGATTCAGTGTAGTGGTATAGGGCATATACTTGGAGCTCTCCTGCTGATAGCGAGTGTAAAACGTCCCCACACTATCAGCAAATGTCCAGCCACCCACACCATAGACTGGTGCGTGTAGAGTGGGAGGTTTAGGATAAACATTTTAAGAACAACTAACGATGGATTCTTTTCTTCTCACACATTTCTCACTCCTTCTCCTGCCTTTGTCATAGTTGCTTAGAGATCGTTCAGCATACCCACTCAACTTCAGTTCTTCTTCCTTTTCTGGCTCTTTGACAGACAATTCTCCTATGTTAGACTGACAGTGCACTTTTGCAATGAAGCTTTTGTAATTAAGGATGCTACAAATAATTAGTTTCAGTGGGTGAAAATAATCTCTTTTTTTTTTTTTTTTTTTACATATTTTAAAACAATTCAGATGATCATTCACCCAAAATGTACATCTGAATTGTTTAAGACATGATTTATCAGTTGTTGCTGTTTTTGTTTCAACCAACTTATAGTGAAGCCTGTATTTAAGAGTCAAAGCAGGGAAAAAACTGAATCTAAGACCCCATTTACACCTGGTGTTATAAGTATCATCTGTATCTGGATTAATTATCCAGATAATGAATAATCCCATGTTGACTCTGCATTTACACCTGGTATTTCTAATGTGTTGTTGTTTTGCTCATTAATGTTGGATATCAGTCACAGGTGCCAAATGAGAATATGATGCAGTCTGCAACATAATCTTGATATCAAATCTATGTTTGCATTAGCAGGATTAGGCCTACTCACCATTATTATTTGAAGCTGAGTTCATGTCTATGCTGGTGTTTGTCTTCCCTCTGTTTATCATTTGTCAAATAGTGTCTTGTCCAGCTTGTCAAAAAAAAGAATGGACAACTTTTGGTTGTTTTTCTTTATCATTTTTAGTTCATGGGTGACCTTTTTACTCTCCATGGGCATTCCAACCAAATCCACAGACAACCTGATCATTCATTTGTTTTGAAATTACTTCATAAATACAGCTATTGTATTTTTGTGTGACCATCCAGTTTTATTCCAACACTCCTGTCACTGTATAATGCCTCTCCTTTCATTTATGGCTCCATGGATGGGAATCTTCTGTGTCTTTATTTAGATGTTCATGAGGTTTACCAGTTTGATGTTATTCACATGGCCGAGAGTAATGTGATGTTGTACCGTAGAGTATAGAAGCAAGTTGAAATAAGACATTTGTCGGCACAGATTATGGTACAAATGTTATCGTCCACTTCCCTAAAATCCATGCACATTGTTAGTCACACTACCTTCAGGTGTAGTCAGGCTAATTCAAGGAGATCAAAATCTGATCTCAACATACTTACACCTTGCATTAATATGTGTTCTATCTGATCTGGATCTTTATCCGAATAGAGATCACATTTTAACAAGGCTAAGTGAGGTATAAAGGTCAGAGAAAAAGGTCTATTGATTGTTTGCTTCTTGTCCTTCACTGCATCTTTTATTTTATGTGACATGGTGAATCCCCACATGTCACTGTGGCTTGTGCCCTAAGGGCCAGTGCCCATCTGGCCAGGATATCTGATGTGAGTGGGTGTAATTCTTTTTAGCATATTCAAGCATTAGCTCCGCTTATCAGATCAGAAATATCCCTCTTGTGTTGTCCAAAGCAGTGCCTCAAATCGCTCCCTGTTGGGTGCCTTGTGATTTAGGTTATCAGTATGTTTTGGGAAGTTTAAGCATGTGAATTCGACCTCTAAAATATACGGACTATAAAGTGGCCCAAATGACAGATGTTTAAGTTACACATATGTTGTGCCTTTTGGCACAGACACAAAATGGCAATAAATCAATTTAATGCTCTCCGTGTTATAGACTACTCAGTGTTTACTATGCAAGATGAGCGGAATGCATTTGGACACAAGCCTGGTCACAGAGGACATCATCTGAGATCATGTATGCATTCCAGGGCACAGAAGCTTCCCTGCCACTGACATACAAATATGTAAACACAGGTCATTTTCTGAGATATCTTCTTCTACTAAAAATAGTACTATCCACACAGGAGAAGTCAAAAATAAATTGGCCTTAAGCAACAGCAGTGACCCTCGCCCTTGTAATTTGTGTGACCCCAGTAACTCGGTTCACTGAGGACGTCTTTTTCATAGCTTACTTGTATCTGTACAGGTTTTCCGTTTCATTCTCTAGTGTAGTTTATAAATGTAGGATCCACACATCGCTAAACAAAAATAGTTTCATTTACACACATATACACAGATGGTGCCCTGGATACATTGGTCATGCGTTTGCACTATTTGACCAATCAGCTGTTTGCTGTCAGCCCTAATTAATTGGTGTCAGTTTGGTGCCGCCTGTGAGCTTAGTTTGTGTATTTATCACCAGTTATATTGCCATAATAATCTGTATCTCACATTGCAGATTTTCCTCCAATTATCCATGCCTAAGGATGTCCCATCCATCACTCATAAACATTTCTTAATAGAGGTCGACTAAGTGACCTAATTGTAAAATGTCTAGGTGGGAGTGATTTTTGTCTTTTGAGACATTATTTTACCTCAGTGTTAGTATTTCCAGGCTTGAAGACTAATATTAACTACCATTAATGGCCTCTATCAGCACCAACATCTACTGACTCACTCTGCTGTTCTCTCTTAGTCCTCCATGCGGTCTTAATTGATACAGTATTTTTCACTCAGGTTTGCTTTTCTTGTTAGCTGGGTTTGATAGTAACGTACTTCTATCTTTCACAGTAACACAGACGGGCAGGCACTTACAGCCTTGAATGCACACATGCACTTCAAAGTCTGTAGACCTTTTAATGTGAAAGGAAACAGCAGTGTGGTCAAAGGAAGCTTCTATGAACACGGGCATTTGCAATCTCCAAACAAACTTACGTTGTAAAATTACTGAGGCTGCATGAGGACAGAAGAAATACACCTCAGAATGTTGAAGCATTTGATAACGTACAAAGAGCATGCAGAGCAGGAGCAACTGTGCCTTATCTGAGAATGTGGAAGCAGAAATGAGTTTTCCATCTTTAGCTCAAAATGACATGTGAAGGGACTTTTTGTGTGATCCTGATGGACATGCAGAGTACAACTTTTTTTAGGGCTTTGGAAGAAATTCCCTTTGCATCCTCTAGCAAAGGCTGTTTACTGTGTAAGAGGCTTTCATGCTAGTCTTCCACTGTTGCTCCTTCACCGGAGCCTTTTTCTATTAATCATGTGGCTTCCCAGCACAATATGCGGCATCTATAGGATAATTATTTAATGGGATTTATTGAAGGTATATTCCTAGAAGTAGGGAACACGCCATAATCAACGAGGTGCACTATCTTTATACAGAGACCAGTGAATTAATTTCTTTTATTGGCAATTGTGTAATTGAACATAATTAAGTAAAGTGCTACGGTAAGAGAGTTATATCCCACTGTTGTGGAAGAATGACAAATAAAGGAGATAACGTTGACAGGAAATGCACTTTGTGGAATGGATTTAATTTTGACCAATTGTTTTGGGTTCCTGATTGACTGTGTTATCAATTCAGTTGTTTACACCATGTAAAGTGGCTGGCCAAAAAAATGTGAACTTGCCACTCGCAGATGCACTGTAAGATTTGTATGTATTTGTCAAATGGTTGTTGTTCATTTTGCACCGATAGAAATGACCACAACCTACATCGGTGAAAAACATTTGCAGTGTAAGAAAAAGAACAGCATCACTTTGTCTAATCTGTTTGCTCTCACTAGTCAGTCTGTCTTTAAGTGTAAGCCTGTTTGCATATTTGTGCCATTTGTGTTCTCTAAAGGATCTGTGAGTACAGTACTGACTGCAGGGCTACAGGCACACCCACACTAATGGAGTGTTTTGTGGAAAGTGGTTGTGATCTCTCTATCATACTGCGCTGCCATTGTGTACTTTCTCTCCTCATCTCGCGCTCTGCTAGCCAGCTCCACATGGCACAGCGAGTCCTTCCACCCACTCCATGTCTCTCTCGCTCGCTGTCTCACTCACACAGATTATGCAGCTGAGCATTGTGTGTGGTCCTTTGACGTGCAAACAAAAGCGCAACAGTGTTTTATGCTGTCAAATGTGCAGGAGAATACTACTTCTGTGTTATTGAAAGTACTAGAAATGTTAAGAGAAACTTGAAGCTTAAATTGATCACTTGGATATGTATTATTCTCTTCTTTACATGATATCATTGAGTTGCAGCTTTGATCTGTAAACAGTTGCAGAGGCTATCACTGCTGCTAAACCATTCAGACAGCTTGTACTGAGCTCATCATGTAGCTATCCACTTTCCAGTTTTTCACTTTAAGAGTTGAACTTCTAGCCTCTTAAAATACGTAACCGCTATGCACACTCCTGACAAAAAAAAAAAAAAGGTTCATATTACTGTGTGCCCCCCCTGCCATCCATTTCCCTTAACTTCCATGTCTGTAAAGTCTTAGAGCTATGACAGCTCCCTCAGAAATAAAGCACAATCCGGCTTTGTAATATTTTATAGTTTCTGGTTGGGAACTGATTGTTCTTTGCACAAGGTTGTTCTCAAGATAAATCATTTTTGTATCTGTTATGCCTGAGTCCAGCTTGATATTAACGACAGAGAAGAATGTGTCTCCTAAAGTGGCATTTGATATTTTTCATAGAAAATCTTAAGTTATGTAACAGCAAATGAAAGTAAACTGAGAAAGTTGTATTTGATGCACAGTAAGAATTGATGTAGTTGTTGAGAAAGTAGGGGTTTTGACAATGTGAGCTTCTAATGAAGAGCAAAATGGAACTAGTATGCAAATACATTTGCTGTGATAAATGTTAAAAATCCACTTTTTAAACGAGTGTGTTAATGTGTCAATGACTGAGTTTTATTAACAGTTAATGTTTGTTTTTCTTGTATTAAAGGTGTGGTGGAGGGTGACCTGGCAGCTGTTGAGGCCTACAAAACATCGGGAGGAGACATTGCGAGGCAGTTAACATCAGACGAGGTGCGCCTGTTGAATCGACCATCGGCATTTGACGATGGCTTCACGCTGGTTCACTTAGCCATCCGCTTCCAGAGACAGGACATGCTGGCCGTGTTACTCACTGAGGTTTGTACAAACAGAACTTTACATAGTTATTTGTATCTAAACATTAGACAAGAGTCATAAAGTTTTCTTTGAGTAAAGGCATGACTCTTGGGTGGGTGTACTAAAACTGGATTACAAATTTGAGGCAGACACTAACATACTCTCTTTAGTCAAGGCAGCATTGCCTCCTTTTGCATCACTGATGATGTGGCTGTTTGTTGTGAAGTCTGTTGATCTCATCACCCAATGAGATCAGCTGAGATGGATCACAGGCATTTTTAGAGGGAAAAGGAGCTGGGATTCTTCCATACACTAGACCCTCTTCACTTACTCAGTATAGTAGTCAGAACTGGGAAATGCCTCTTTCTAACACGTATTTATTTCATCTTACATGATAGTTACACTTAAGTCAGAAACTGTTAAATCTGTAGTCATGTCTCACTTTAAATAGGCATTACATTATATACATCATATATGACTTGAATTGTATTCTCAGTATCTGTGTGTTGACACATAGATGCTGGTATTGAAAAGATGCAGCTGTTTATATTATAGACTACTGCCGACTGATTTTTCAAAGCACTTTCTAACTTCCAGGGAATCCAGACGGATCCATATCTGTCTGCTTATATTAGTGATGAAAAAAGTACCCATGTGCAGTAGTACAGAAAATTGATACATTGAGATGCTTCGGGGATCGTACGTTCGAATCGTTGACAGGAGAATCGTAATTGAATCTTGAGGCCAGTGAAGAGTTACACCTCTAGTGTGTGTGTGTGTGTGTGTGTGTGTGTGTGTGTGTGTGTGTGTGTGTGTATATGTGTGTCAGAAGTGCGTGTGTGCTTGAGGTTGATTGCAGCTCGCTCACTGTCAGCCCTGTGATCCCAGATTATCTGCATACACACCTCTCCTCCCACACTCTGTCACTGTCCCACTTTCTTTTCCTAAGGGGGTCAGTGAGTAACCACAAGCGAGACATTGCAGCATGCCACAGAAATGGCTCATATTTGACAGTCCCTTGAACACCCCACAAGTATTTCTGCTATTTTTACTCAGAGTCCTACCTACCTACCTACCTACCTACCTACCTACATACATACATATACACAGATTTTGCCTTTTTTTCTGTCCCATAATATGCTGTGGACTTGTCATTTCTTACTGTTTACACATTTTATTACTGTGTACACAACATCACTTACTACTTAAACAAAAACATCCCCATTAGACAACTGTCCTGATTACAGCGGTATCTTTTTTAAACAGAATCCAAGACTATTTCTCCTCTACTTCAGCATAATAATTTATGTCCAATAGAAACAGTTGCCTTTCTTAGCAGTGATATAACTTATCAGTTTTGCCGGTTGAAAACATCCTCCAAGTCTAAACTAATCCTCAGTGGCTCTGTCTGCTTTATTCTTTCGTCTTCTGTTCCATTCCATTGATCATAAATAGTTTTCAGACCAACGTATTCTCTTTTTTGTCTGCTTCAAATATGCTCTTGGCTACCTGGGAAAAAAGAAATGTATCACCTGGTTAATGTCTATGCAACCGTATTATGGAATATTTAAGGTGTTTTTTTTTCCCAATGATTATTTGATCTCTTCCTTCCCTGCAGGTTTCCCAACAGGCAGCCAAATGTATTCCTGCTATGGTGTGTCCTGAACTAACGGAGCAGATACGCCGTGAGGTAGCAGCATCTCTGCATCAGCGAAAGGGAGATTTCACATGCTATTTTCTCACTGACCTGGTGACCTTCACGCTACCCGCAGGTTTGCATTAACAGTATTAAAAAAAACTGTCGAAAACCAGTAAACACAGACTCATTCCTAAATGGTTTACAGAAAGCAGACAGGAAGATATCAGTAGGAGAAAAAAAAAATGGGTTTAGACTAACCAGGATGATGAAAATGTATATTAGAATGTGTGAAAATATTTTCCTTTTACCCCCATACAATTTAAGTATTATGAGACAAAACACAAAGTAGATCACATTAAGATCAATTATGTCTTGGCCCAAGTTTCACTCTAACGTAATTAAACTGTGACGTTATTTTTAGACCACTTAAAAGCTACCAAATAAAACATGGAAATGGAAATGTTATCACTAAGGCAGACATAATTAGCTGGAAGGAGACAGTTGCAATATTTCATAAATTCCTAGTGCTATTTCTGTGTTTTCTATCAAGGAGACTTCATCTCTGTAGCTGAAAAATGCAGTCTACTCATTCCCACTGGCTTGCCAAGTGTATGATAGAATGCTTGTTTTGTTTACTTGTGGCGTATGAAATTGCTTGTTATTCGGCTGCTGAAGGGACATAATGCTACAGTTGTCTGTTTTCAACTGGCAGAAGATGGAGGCTACCTCTGGCTCTGTGACTGAATATTGTTCTTGCATACTGAGTAGTTCTGCCAGCGAGGCATGTGTTTCGTCTGTAATAGAACTATGTTAGCTTTTTTATTCTATTTAAAAAAAAATTTTTTGCAAAATTACATGCATTCAGTGCTTTTTTCTGTTGGATGTCATTGTGGTGTGAAATGGCTATTATGGTTTAGACTGTTGCTGGAGTTTTGTTATGTAGAGTATTCAGGACAATGCAGCCCTTGGCATCTGGCCACTATAGAAAGCCGTTCTGTTCAGTTCCACAAAGTCAATGCATTCATTTATTTTAGCTGAAGAATAAGCTACTGTTGACAAGGGCTCCGAGCTCACAGAGAAAACCAGTGGCTATTGTGAAAATAACAAAACATGGTGGCTTGAGTTGAAATAAGCCACAGCTCAGAAATGTTCTAGTCTGACCTTTCATTAATTTCAGCTAAAAACCTAATGCTATTTAAAGAAGAGATAAGTGTGCTCATTTAAGGTTTAGTCTTCAGTATTCTTATGTTCAGTTTGTCTCGTTTTGTTTTATTTCAGACATCGAGGACTTGCCCCCTGCGGTTCAGGAAAAGCTCTTTGATGAGGTTCTGGACCGTGATGTACAAAAAGGTGGAATATTAACGATGTCTCTTTGTAAATTCCTGTCGTAGTAACTCTGAGTGCATGCTATTCTTCATACTTTAGGAAGAGAAAGCCCAGATACAAATCAATAATGATGGTGCAGGAGCCTGGCAAACAGAGGGAGCCCCCGCACTAATTTTATACTATAATGGGGAGGCGCTGCACACTGGCAGTGTTATATTACTTGGATTTTCGCTCTTGCCAACACGAGTCTACTTTGCCTGCTTGTCACTTTGCCAGTCGGTCTGTCTATCGTGTGCACCACTTTCCTCTGCCCTAATCAGCCTAATTGAGTTTTAGGGATTTTTCCGATCACAAATGAATGATTTTACTCCCACACACCCTTCCACACACACAGTATCACACTGGAAAAGCAGCTGATTTTGACTTTACTTTAAAGTGCTCCTTATTAAATGATTTGTTCACTTTTGCGTCCTGTTAATCAGTCCAAACTTTCCTATATTATACTTAAAGTATGTTCAAAAACCGAGGCTTCCTACGGTTTCTTACATAATCTGTCTGCGCATACTTGGGTTAACACATCTACTAGAAACTTGATTTCACAAATGTCTCTGTGACTGCGGATTCCTCTCACCTTCTCCAGGTTAAGGGATTAGAAGAAGCCAAGTTAATGCAGGTTTAAACCTGATTACACTGACATTTAAACCTTTCAGTGAAATTGCAACAGATGTACACTAAAAGGAAAGTACCAACGGAATGACGTAAAATTACAGTGATGATTAAATACGATGCTTTGATAATTAAGTCGAGACCCAAAAAAACCATTCACTTGCTGTTTTCAACATAATTCACCACAAATATACTACTGTGCAAAAGTCTGTGGCCAACATTAGGTTTGTTGGTGTAGATCACGCATATGCATTTCTAAGTCTCTGTATTAAGATACAATCTGGATATATGTGAAGTCAGGGCTCCATGATTAATAGATTTTAAATCAAAAACAGATTATTTAATTAGGATGATGTTTAAAAAAGGGTAATCGTAAAATCCGATTTCATCTCTCTCGTGTTTCCGGGCTACCGTAGGCTCCTCCCCCTAACTGTGAGAGTGGTCTGTACAGTCTTTGGTCTCCACACACCAGTAATCAAATGGCGTTTGCTAAGGAGAGTGAGAAGTTTGTGGCTAAAAATAGCAAGAGCAAGTCAGTTGTGTGGAATTGGTACGGCTTCGAAGTTACGATGAAGACCAAACCATTCCTCGCTGCAAACTCAGCCTGAAGGCGGTATCAGTCAAAGACAGTAGTACAACCAACTTATTTCAGCTCCTCAAACTTCATCACACACTAGAGTGGGAGCAGTGCGTTGCATTGCAGGCTGCACACCAAAATGACATGCTGGCTAAAACACCACTACCAGCCCGAATTAAAATTAAAAAATCGAGTTTTTAGAGAGAAAAAAAAGCAAGATTTTATTTTTGGCCGAAATCGTGCGTCCCGAATGTATAGGATGTACAGCATTGAAAACAAAGGTTTAAGGGAAAAACTGCTTCTATAAACCAAAGCGGTCGTATTTAGTGTGAGCTCCTTTTGCACTGAACATGCCTTTAACCTATTTTGTTCAGAAAATATGAGACTTATTTTATTAATTTCCTTCTAGTTCATACCAGGTTTCATTCAACACATGAGATGCACATATTTCTTGTATTTTCTTGTATCAGAAGAAAAGGGTGAGAAATAAATATATATAACAGCAAACCTGGAGGTGGCCTAAGACTTTTGCACAGTACTGTAGTTCATCTTCATTTGCCTTTTAAATGTATGACACATTTACAGAGACTTACAGAGACAGAGCTGTTTAGTAAGTCACCAAAGGAGCATTGTGTTCACCAAAACAGATCCTTCTATAGGCTTCACCTCGACTGCATCCAACGTTATTATACATAAGTGAGAGAGTGCCATAGTTGACCGACTTAACAAAGAAAAACACAAAAACTATAAATCGGCAATTCACTGTGAACTGAATAAAATGGAGCTGCGGGTAAAATCAACTTTAGTATAATTTCCTCCAGTGTTAGTGGTTTATGGTGCACAGGAGTAAAAGGATTTTACATAATATGGTAGAATTTACTCAACAATGGTTCTGAAATCATATTTTGCTTCATGTATTCTTTCACTTCATTCATCATTGTAATAAAAAACTAACAAACTAAAATCATCAAATAACAAGAAATAAAAGTGATGAATAAGAATAAATGAGCAAATAAACTGAAAGACTAAATATTATATATATATATATATATATATATATATAGTGAAAATGTAAAAACTGTAATAATTTGGTTACAACTAAAACCACTTTCCACTGCTGTATTTGATCTAAAATCTTCCCTTCAAGTATTTCACACTAAAAAACAATGTTTTGTGAAGACCACCATCAAGAATGTTTCTGTGTCTTGTTCAGAACTTGAAGAAGAGTCTCCCATCATCAACTGGTCTCTGGAGCTGGGAACACGGTTGGACAGCCGACTGTACGCTCTGTGGAACCGTACGGCTGGAGACTGTCTGCTGGACTCGGTGCTGCAGGCCACCTGGGGCATCTACGACAAGGACTCGGTTCTCCGCAAGACCCTCCACGACAGCCTGCACGACTGCTCCCACTGGTGAGGACTGTGCTTACCCACTGGGGTTTTACTCTGAAAATCACAGCATGTATAGCGGTGGAAAAAAGGTTTTGGACGCCCCATGCATTTGTGATATACTGCAATAAGAATCACACCAAGTATTGTTCCGTTCTCCAAACCCACATGCTCACCTCTGCACATGCTCTGTTCTGTCAAGGTCAAAACTGGATGTTTCAGCAAGATAATGAAACGCATCCAGGACATGACGTGTTGAAACTGTCACATATTCTATTTGGGTTTGGTTTTTTTTGGGTTTTTTTGGTGACAATAAACAAAAAAATCATTTGTATTTGTTTATATCTGTCTAATGCAGCCACACCTTTTGAAACACAAAAAGGATTTTACCTGCAAATATTTCCTGACAACATTTGAGACTGTGAAATTTTAAGGATGTCTGAAAACTTTTTTACAATACCGCATATTATACCATCCACACCTTTATTATTTATCCATTTTTTTTAAGTCCCAGTAAGATGAAAGAGTAGAGCTACTCCAGTAATTCCAGTTATTTTGCAAATTTATAGGAACACACAATTAAATTTGCTCACATTACTGACTGTGATAAAGTCATTGCTGTCGTAGCATCCATATGGTTTAATTTGGAGGCTCCTGCTGTGAAATTGGTCCCTAAAAACAGGACAAGGGACTAAAAATTCAAACCAGATGTAGACTAATGTTATGATGCAAGTTTAGAAGCACTTTGGGTCTATTTTAAAAATAAATTTTTACTAAGATAAGAGAAACAATATTTATATTATTATACAAGAATCTGCATTTAACAAAAAGGACATGAAAATTTTGCGCTACAATTATTAAAACTAACTTTTTAGTCTCTCACAGGTACATTTAGGGAATCAAACTAATTATGCAAGGCAGAGTGTTTCACAAAAATGACCACTGTTTCAAAACCATTCATGATTTATTTGTGTTTAAACAAGTAGGTTCCACATGTAATGTGAGTGGATACGATGGGTTACTCAAGAAACCTGGAATGAAACTGCCGATTCATGGAAAAACCCACATGTCTGGATTAGAAAAACCACTAGGATCATCAAATTTAACACAGTGTCTTTATTTATAGTGATATTTAAGACCTTTTCAAGCCATGTTTTCCAAATCAAATGCACTGACACCTTGGTAGCTTTTCATGTCCCAATTTTGATCCTAGTTTTGGCCCCAATATTTTATTAAAAACTCATTAATGTTGGGATGGCTCAGATTAAGAGTATATTTTGTTTAGCATTTATCTGGGATCATCATTAAGTACATCCTGGGGGGAAATATGTTTAAATTTCTCTTTTATTATTGGGTCTAAAAAGCTGGCAAAGTGCCAGGTACTAAAAAGAACCCAGTTTTAGAGAAGCACCCATATAATGACCTTGTGTGACTCATGTCTCTTTGTAAGAGACTGTGGGTTTTCCAATGAGAAAATTACTATTTAGACATAATGAGTAATTACCATTCAACTTAAACCACAAAAGGGGCGTAGGAATGCATTGAATAACGGTCACACGGTAGCATTCTGCTCAGTAAGGTCAAATAATTACATGATCATAAACGAACGAGCATGTTTTGGTGTGCGTCTCCCGTGCAGGTTTTACACGCGCTGGAAGGAGTGGGAGTCGTGGTATTCGCAGAGTTTCGGCCTCCACTTTTCCCTCCGAGAAGAACAGTGGCAGGAGGACTGGGCTTTCATCCTCTCCCTCGCTAGTCAGGTACGTGCACATTGAAGTACAATGCACGCACACACCAATATGGAGGTCAGGGTCTCGATGTGGACGGTCTATTGTACTCAAAATGTGACACGCTAATGATGCATGACTTATGCAAGAAGCTTTAGTGCTCTCACCAGCGTATACTTAATCTGTAATGTGCTTCTAAAGTGCATCCTGCCTGTCATCAGCACTTCTCTGCTTTTCACTGCTTTGTGTGACCTCAGAGACCAAGAATTTGGGTGGGTTGTTATTATATCTCATACCGGGGTGTGAAAGCACAGTAACTGTTGTTTTTTTTGTTTTTTTTTACATTCTAATACTTTGTGATTGCAAGGGGAATTTGCCAGAAAAAGTGTATGGTATTCAAGAAATCTTAACTCCATCCATTCTGCTTTTACCAGCTCACACCCCCCCCTCTCTCTCTCTCTCTCTGTGTTTTGTTTTCTTCCAGCCGGGATCCAGTTTGGAGCAGACCCACATTTTCGTTCTTGCACATATACTTCGTAGGCCAATTATTGTCTACGGAGTGAAGTATTACAAAAGTTTCCGTGGTGAAACACTCGGGTACACCCGTTTTCAAGGTGGGCATTATTGTTGTTACACTGTTTCACAGCCAACCGGTTCTGGTCAAATTTCATTAAAGGTTGAGAGGAGCTCCATTTCAGTGGGCGTAGAAAAACTCTTACTTCCCTTGTAAAATAGCTCCAGCCTACATGTGTCTGCATAGCTCACATAGCTGACATAACTGCCCCTGTGATCTGTCAGTAATTGGTATTTACAACATGTATCAGTCTAGTGTCTCTCATTTTAGGGATATTTTAGTACTGTGTGACTCAAAAAAACACAAACAACAGAATGGAACACCCGCTTTATCGGGAATGCATGTAGATTGCGACGCAGTAAAAAGTGGGACACGCACTTTCCAACACATTTAAGCATGTGTAACTCATCACAACTCAAGTGATCCAATTCTGTGAACGCGGAGAGAACAGTCCACCTTTATAGCTAGCAGTAAAAACAGTCTGGTTTTAATTTGCTGTAAGAGTAAGGCTGTACAGAGGATGATGAAAGTGCTCTGTAAGGGCCGGCCTCTCGTGTGTGTGTGTGTGTCTGCATGCATTTGCGAGAAAGCGAAAACCCACATGACAGACGGGTGATTTACTGTTGCCAAGAGCCAATGCAAAACACACAAAGAGGAAGACATGCAAATGGGCGCCTATAGAGGGGGAGGAGCAGAGGGCTCAGATGAAGTGTTGACCAGGTGAGCGCAGTGAAAACACAATGGTTACTGGGAAAAGGGAGTAGCGAAGTCTGTCCAAATGTGGTGTCAGTTACAGCCGTATTATGTGCTGTGAACTCCTCGGTCTATTATTGAACTGGAGAAACAGGAGACTCAGGTAGAGTGTGGATTATGCATTGTTTAAGTGTAACCAATGTTTAGCTTGTTCGGTAGATTTGGGGCCTGTCCCAAAGTCGTCCCTTGGAGACTCGGACTCGTTTTTGGAGTCCACTTCGAAAACTGAGTCGCAAATGGTAGGGATTCAAAAACACCGACGTCATCAATAAGTGACGAGGCAGAAGTTGACAAATCTAACATTCTGACTCAACGTATGTTTTCGTTTGCAATAAACTAAGACGTGCCGTCAGATTTGCAAAGAAGTTTGCAGCTATTTGAAGTGAAAACTTACATTTGTGCGAATCCTTTCCAGCACTGGTTGCCATTTTTAAAACGGGGACACGGGGAAAAATGGAAGTGTTCGCAAAGCATTATGGGCGGCAAATTCTTCCCCTCCGTCTAAAGCAACCGTCGCGAGTCTGCATCCAAGCTGACTCCGTTCAAAGGGATAAATGACGGGCAGAATGTCCACTCCCCCTGGATGCTAAAGAGAAATGGGACACCTTCCCTTCTGAAACATGACTCCAAACGTAGGGATAGGGACAAATTGTAGGGCCAAGGGGGGACATTGGGACAGGTCCTTAGTGGACACACACACACTCAGGTTTTCCAGTTTTTAGTTTCATAGAACACACAACTGTTCTGTATCAGTCTAACGCCTCTAGTATTTATTTTTCAACAGTTATCTGGACTGTCTTCTTTTTACAACAGGTTCATTCCTTTAGTTTTACTGCATTTGAACAGAATTCCTCATTTTTCATTTAACATATTTTTTCACTATTCCAGATCTAAAAACTGATTTCAGCCTAAACTGCAGAGAAAAGAACACGTTCCCATCACACACAAAAAAACTAGCAAGAAAACTGACAGAAAGGACTTCACTAAATGACATGAACCAGAGACCGGAACGCAGGGAAAAGGTGTCGTCATGTTTCGAGTTCCGTTGCCGACTTTGAAAACAGACACACACACTCGAGTGAAGACGATCATTATTTTCCGTACATTGGCGTTTGCGGAGTTGATGTCAGAAAGGTTTGACATCTGACGTTCACTTTGCTTTGTAGAGAAACAGCTGCTAGGAATGTCCTTCAAAGGCCTGCATTTTAATTTTTAAGCTTTCAGGAAGTTTCAGAGCCTATAGTTTGTCAACTTACTGCAGTAAACAAGGGCGTAAAATAAAGTTTGTGATTTATCAACTGTATATGTCTTAGGAATGTCTGCTTTACGCATTGAAGATACTATAAAGCGATCCAGAAATGGCAGTAAAAACAGACAGAAATGCTCATTCACAGTAAAAAAATTTGTTGTTATGATTTAGTTTGTGAATTGGGTTGTGATGGTTTATCATTTAAAAAGGTTCACAATGAAACAGCGATACAAGATTGTATTCCAACAGTGTCTTTAATTGCAAAGAAACTCAACTGTGGTTTAAAATATGAGTAATTTCGTATGATTTATTTTGTTATACACACACTTAAACTGACTGCCTGTTTAAGCAATAGAAGAACCCACTGTGCACAGAATTCAGAACCTGCTCTGTTCTCCTGGTTTTTGAATCCACATGTCCGTGGTCTCCTTCCAGGTGTGTACTTGCCCCTTTTATGGGAGCAGAGTTTCTGCTGGAAGAGCCCCATCGCTCTGGGCTACACACGGGGCCACTTCTCAGCGCTGGTGGCCATGGAGAACGACGGCTTTGACAATCGAGGCGCGGGCGCCAACCTCAACACGGACGATGACGTGACGGTTACATTCCTGCCGCTGGTCGACAGTGAGAGGAAGCTGCTTCACATTCACTTCCTTTCAGCGCAGGAAGTAAGTTCAGTGTTTGGTTTATGGTGGCTGAGAGGTTCCAAGTTTGATTTGGATTTTGGTTATAGTTGAAATACTTTGTTGTGGAGGACATGCACACATCTCTACACTGGAAAAAATCAAAATCTTACCAAGTGTATTTTTGTCATTTCTTGTTAAAATATCTCATCACATTTAAAATGAGACATCTAAAGAGTGACTTTTCAGTGAGATATAAGAACTTATTTTTAGACAATATATCTGGAAAAACTTATTTCAAGAAATCTTACCAAGATAAGTTTCACTTGTTCCTTTGGTAGATTTTTTTTTGCTTGAATTAAGAAAAAAAAATCTTGAATTAAGCAAAAACAATCTGCCAGTGGAACAAGAGAAAATTATCTTGGTAAGATTTCTTGAAATAAGATTTTCAGATATATTTTCTAAAAATAATTTCTTTATATTTCACTGAAAAATTACTCTAGGTGATTATGTCTTATTTTAAGTGTGATGAGAAATTTTGACTAGAAATGAGAAAAATGTAGATTTTTGCAGTGTAGTCCTTCTAAAGCAGGGGTGTCAGTCACTTTAGTTTAGTGGCCACATTCAGCCCAATTTGATCTCAACTGGGCCACACCAGTAAAATAATAGTAACTTATAAATAAGGACAACTTTGTTTCAGTGCAAAAAGGTCAAATAACATGCTGAAAATGTTTACATTTACAAACTGTCCTTTCACAAGAAATGTGAACAACCTGAATAACAATGAACCTGGAAAATAA
>JAPTYQ010000008.1:20189485-20208455 GCA_029814465.1 Ostorhinchus cyanosoma
GTTCCTTTCAGATTTGGGGTTTTCTTCATGAACTGCATGTTTGACTCCTCCCCAAAGTGGTTCAATGATACTGAGGTAAGGAAACTGAGATGGACACTCCTTCACTTTTTTCTGCTGTTCCAATAACAGGTCGACTTGTCCTTATGTTTTGGGTCATTGTCATGTTGGAACATCAAAGACCGTCTCATGTGCATTCAGTCAGGGTATGTAAACTTTTGAGCAAAACTGTAACACTGAAAATGCAAACTGAACTTGACAGTTGAAATAAATATGTCTGAATACCTGTAATGGCTCGGCGTATTTCTGTGGCGGCGGCTTCTCTCATCTCCAACGACGCCTGTTCGCTGTACCAGGCGGTGTGTGGCGTGCAGATTAGATTGGGGGCATCTTTTAAGGGACCTTGGGAAAAACTGAAACGACAGAAGAGGAGATCCAACATTTACTATTATCCTTTAGAGATGGATTATCGAGGTTTTTCTGCCAATCACATGTGGTCGTACTCACCTGAACGGCTCTGATTCATGGACGTCCAAGGCGGCCCCACGTATCCTCCCTTCTTTCAGGGCTTGAGCCAAAGCCTTCTCATCAACCAGACCCCCTCGTGCTGAATTCACCAGGAAAGCGCCTTGACGCATCTACACACAAACAGTCACGGTTAAATTTTGGCAATTAATGCATTCGACACATCAGTAACGGCGGTTTTGAGATTCTGCGCCCAGAGGTGCTTTCAATGACTCCATGCTGTGTAGGACGTTATGTTTGTTTTGTTTTTTGGTTGTTTTTTTGGTTGTTTTTTTTTCTACAACAACATCAAAAACAAGGGAAACAAATGCTTTTCAAATAAATAATGACAAGATGACAAAAGGCTTTTGAAAAACACGGGACAGTTAAATGACACTAATCCCCTCGTCTTCAGGGAATTAAAGAAAGTAATGCTCACACGATGATGAGACAAACACGTTATTCAACATGATTCACTTTTAATAATGGATGAGATAATTACTTGGGCAGACCTTGTGCATATTTCAGCAGCTCTTTGACGTTTAAATAATTAAACCGTTGAATTAAACACAAACTGCAGTTCACATACTGTCCTGCAGGTGGCAGCAACGATCGGCTAAAGATGCACACTGTGTCCTATTTACTCCACAGATACTGTACAACAGAGGTGACAAACATAGGGCTCACCAGCCAAAAACTGGCTGATCTCAAATGGGTCAGACCAGTAAAATAACAGCAGAAGTACCTATAAATAATCACAACTTTCACTAAATGTTTTATGCCTTTGTAGATCCACTGTGATACGTAAGTTGAAATGCACATGCATAAATGATAAGGAGGATACTGTCAAAATAATTTTTAGGGAGGTTGATCAGGTTATTCCCATTTTTTGTGAAAGAATAGCTTGAGAGAAGCAAAGAGAAAATTTTAGATCGATGGCCACATACAGAATAGAATAGAAGCTTTATTTTGTCAGTAATAGTTTGTCACACATAAACATGCACCACACACTGTAATTGGACTTCTGCCTTTAACCCATCACCAGATCATAGATCATACACACTGCACGCTAGGAGCAGTCGGCTCGCCATATCAGGCACCCGAGGAGCAAATTGAGGGGTCAAGTGCCTTGCTCAGGGGCACATCAGCCAACAACTCCAGGAAATCGAACTGATAACCCTTCGGTCACAAGCCGACTCTCCCGCCATCTAAACCACAGCTGCCCTCATTAGATTTGACCAGTAAAATAATAACATAATAACTTATAAATAATGACAACTCTGAATTTTTCTTGTCGTTTATGTTCAAATAAGTAAAATTAAGTTACATGATGAAAATGTTTATTTACAAACTGTCTTTTCAGAAAAAATGTGAATAACCTGAACACAAACAACCTGAAATTTCTTCAGAAAAATAAGTGCAATTTTAACAATATTATGCCTCAATTTATCATTTATGCATGTGCATCACAAAGTACAGATCACAGTGGATATAAAAAGGCACAAAACATTTAGAAACAGGCAGAATATTGTTAAAATTTGGAGTTTGGAATTTGGAGTTGTCATTATTTACAAGTTATGTTATTATTTTACATTTGAGATTAAATTGGGCTGCCTGTGGCCCCTGAAGTAAAAGGAGTTGGACACCCCCACTGTGCATTTACATAACATCTACTATAATTCTACTTAATTATATCGTCCTGAGACCCAGCAATGCATTTACTATCCTCTTTAGGGGACAGAAGCTTGACAATTTTACTTATAAAATGCTGTCCATTTCAAAAGACATTCCATTAAAAAATAAATTAAAATAATGCAATAAATGTATCTGAAAAAACTGCAAAAAAAAAAAAAAAGCTAAAAATTTCATGTTCCTGGGTCTCAGGAGGATATGTAAAGGAACACACCGCTATTTTATATAAAAAAGAAAATCAAGACTGTTTTCCAAATATCCACAAATCCTGAAAAATACTGGACACTACATCTGAATGGTGTCAAACTCCAAAAGTCAGTTCCATTAGTTATACAGTAAGTCTGTCAGTAGCAGATTCTCTTCGACTGCCAGTTCTACTTTTTAGTCTGCAGCCCTCTGAACTCTGGATGGTGCTGTTGCGTCTCAAAGGTCCGTCACACACAGCTTAGTGACTGATTTCACTAAGGCTGGTTAACTTGCATGCCTGGCCTGGCAGCCCACTCAGCTGGCAACTGATGACTTGGCCGGCCAGCAGCATTTCTTGGCCGGTCGACTCACTAAACTGCTTTAATGGCGACTCACAATAAGCGCGGTGTGCTGCACTGAATGCACAAGTTCACAAATGCATCTGGATGTCAGAAAATGTAGTATTCAGGACTGGGAGCAATTTCACTTTAGATTTTAAGGGACATTTACCTTCGTGTAAACCATTAGAGAAAAGCAGGCAGTGCAGGGATTAAAATTAACAACTAAAGTGACACTAAAAAGGAGGTCAGCACATGAAACCTGCACCTACTATCACTGCAATCAGAGCAGTGTGGTTATGACACACGCAGAAGAGAAGACTTAACCTTCTACGGAGATACATGCCAGGAATGTACAAGTGAACATATACATGTATTTGCATCATCTTACAGTTGCTACTGTCAACACTAACACTAAAAGCTGTTGCATGACAATTAAAAAAGATGTCAAACTGCCAAAAGCTGTTCATATCATGGGCCACAAATCAGCAATTTTAGAGTCATTTCTGTGCTTTGAGTTCTTCCACATGACAGAACTGGCATACAGCTGCACTTCCCCATATTTGTTAACTTGTTTTCTTTCTTTTTCACCTCTTATTCGGAGTTTTTTTACGTATTATATCGATAATATTGGTCTAATCCAATCCAATCCACTTTATTTATATAGCGCATTTAAGCAACAAGAATGTTTCCAAAGTGCTGCGCAATAAATACATAAAACTACAACAATGTTCTAAATAAAACAAGAAAATCAAATACTTAAAAGCAATGAAATCAATAGAAAAAATAAATAAATAAAAGACACAGAGGACCACACAACTCACATGGAGTTAAAAGCCAGAGAATAAAAGTGGGTCTTAAGGCGAGACTTAAAACGCTCCACCATGGGGGCTGTTCGGATGTGGGGGGGGGGCAGAGTGTTCCAGAGTCTGGGGCCAACCACAGAGAATGCCCTCTCCCCCCTGGTTTTAAGTCTCGTCTTAGGCACCTCGAGCTGGAGATGGCCCTCGGACCTCAGTGCACATGCTGGTGTAAAAATTTGGATGAGGTCTGTGATGTACTGTGGGGCCAGTCTAGTACATACTGTAACTGTGTTTTAATATGTATATTTAGGTATCAGAGCTTCATTTAAATATTTGTAATACTGATAATTTCTTCGATGCAAATTTTTCTTATACTTGCATAAAACAACTATAACCACACGACTGCTTCTGTGATGAATGAAGTATTCTGAATCTGAAAGAAAATGCAGTATTTGGTTTGTATTGAAGATCCAAATGAAAGAAGGAATTAAGTACTTTTAAGCAGATGTTTATTTTATTTTTCTTAATTCAAACTGCAGAAAAAGCCTCAATCATAACCTCCATATGAGACTATATCATTCTGACTGTACCACCCACTCCTATTGACCGCTAACCCACCTCCTCCAGTGTCATACTTATCCCGTCTTTGTCTGAGCGCCGTTGCATCTGACCACTCATTAAAAGGTTGTTTTAACAGCTTGTGATTGTAAGTTGCCAAGAAATCAGAGTCAGTAAAGGCATGCCAGTGGCCAGGCCTGTCAGCTACCAGTCCACTGGGTTAAAGCTGTCTTTCAGACCTCGGGGGAATTATATGCTCAGCGAAGAGAATGAGCAGCTTGCATGGGCGAGTAATTAGAAAAACCTTCTGACAGTCGCGTCTAAAAGCAGTATTTGACTTGGATTTTGTAAACACGAGCTACTCAAACCTAGTAGTGAGCATTAGAATTCAGCTTGTGCTTCTTCTACCTGTTTGATGGTGAAGTCGTTGATGAGGTGGTGGTTGTGTTCGTTCAGGTTGCAGTGCAGGGAGACGCAGTCGCTCTGGTAGAGCAGGTCCTGGAGCGTGTAGACTCGCTGAACACCCAGCGAGCGCTCCAAGCCGTCCTGGAGGTAGGGGTCGTAGAAGATGACGTTGAAGCCAAACGCTTTGGCCCGTATTGCCACGGCCTGGCCCGAACGACCTGACAGGCGCACAAGATGGAGTCATGTCAAGGACTGAGAGATGCTCGCTAGATTTATTACAGCCAGCATCAACCTCTGATTAATTAAAACAAAACACCAAACGCATTAAATATTATGATGGGGTACAAGTGGGAGAGGAATAATTTGTTTAATAATAATGTCAGTAGAAAATTATCATGATTTTTAACCTAAGAACATAATGAGAAAAACATGTTTTCTAAAAATTCTAGTATTCTCACTGGTAACAATTGATAATTGATGAATTATTTATCTATTACAAAACTGTTCAAAGACTCAGTTTATTTTGTATGTGATAATTTACTGTTTCTTTCTTATATTTCCTCTTGAGACACAGAAAGTAAAAGTTTTGGCTTTTTTACATTAAATAATTGTCTTGATTGGAAACAGCACAAGGCAACTGTTTTTTCAGGTAGTTTTTTTATTTAATTTTTTATGGCATGCCCTTTACAATGGACAGCATTCTTGTTTTTTTTTTGTTTTTTTTTTAAGTAAAGCATTGAAACTCTTGTCCACTACGGAGGACAAAAATGCATTGCTGGGTCTCAGGAGGATATAACTGTAATTAAATCTTTGGATTATTGATCAGACAAAACAAAGCAAGATAAACACATCTGTTGGTTTTGGGGAAACTGTTATTAAGAACTGTCTGCATTATCTGACGTTAAAGAACCCTGAATAATTGGTTTATTGTCAGACACATCTCACATGTCGCCAAAGTTTCACGTCATCAGTTCCCTCACCAAATCCGATGAGGCCGAGCGTCTCGCCTCGAATCCTGGCTGCGCCCGAGGCCACCTCGCGAATCTGCTCCACGCTCTGGACCCGCGTGCCCTCCCGGAGAGCCTGGTAAAGCCACGTGTTTCGCCGGTACAGGTTGAGAATGTGACAGAGCGTTGAGTCTGCGGTTTCTTCTACAGCTGCCGAGGGGATGTTGCAGACTGCGATGCCTGCAAAAAGCACGTAGAAGAAATTATGCTAAACAACGTGTCTATCAAATGAATGCTGGGGTGAATTCCTGGAAGCTGACAGAAGTGCTGCTTGTTTGGATGGTAAATTCATCTTTGGATACATTTTAATTCTTACTGACCTAGAAAATAAAAATACACAGGATAAGAGGATAATTCTAAAAGCCAATTATACACAAAAAAAAAACTACATTTCTCTCCATGTCTATGTCGGCAAACTTAAGTGAAGATAATTAGGATATCACACTAAATCCTGCTCTCAAACCAAACATATGCTGAAGGGGCCAAATGGGAATCTGAGTGCAATAGTTTCATATCAGTTGGAGCATCTGTTCAGCATATGCATCACTTGCATTACCCATTCTGTTTCTGGACGTAATACTTCCTGTCACATATGTTGTTTATGTTCAGTTATTATAGCACGTACAGTTTGATTTGGCATCTGTCCAAAGGTGTCTTCATAAATGATTAATTTCTGTTTTTGTTGTTTAATTTATCTCATTTCTCATCAAATAGTACTTGGGCGAGCCATATGGTCAAACGCGACCGCTTAATATTCTCAGCATATGACTACTGTCTGTTTCTGAGGCAACCTTGCTTTTTATATTTTTATATTCTGTCTTCCTTCTATATTCGTGTGCGTCTGCCTCAGCGTCTCACCTAGTTCTCCGGCTGCCTTGATGTCGATGTTATCGTAGCCGCTGCCGATGCGGATGATGATGCGCAGGGCCTTGAACTTTTCCAGGTCCTCTCTGGTCAGAGTGATGGTGTGGTACATCATGGCACCCACGGCCTCGTTCAGCACCTGAGGGAGATCAGAGAGGGAGGGGCTGTTACCTAAAGACAGATAAAACTAAAAATAAACCTCCCATCTGCATTTATATATTATCATTGTGGCGCCATTATTATGCTTAATCATTATACCCCTACTGTTACAGTCGTATCAAACTCCTATAGTAATATTTATGTGGACATTTCTGTGGCCGACATACAAAAGGCTGTTTTTACCACCCCCTGCACCCCAAGCCCAAGTTTATGTACGCCATTCCTCATCTAAATGCAAATGTATTGTTTATATGTGCTGTAAAATATGAGTGGTTGTCTGGTGTGTTATAATCAGCGCTTGCCAAAGCTGGTCTTTGTCACAATCCATTCACTCAGAGTGGATGTAGGCGAAACCATAAAGCAGACTGACAGCTGCTGAAATACAAAGAAACGCAAGTGGCCACAGCTATTAAGTAACAGGTTTAGATTCACAGCCTGCTAACTGAATTAACCTAACTGGGCCGGATTAGCATAGCCATCAATTTGCACAGAACAGTTTTATTGGTGGTAGCCGGAGTTGGAGCTGGATGGTAAATTCAAGGTTAAAGCTCTTGTCATGCATTAATCTCATTACTTGAACGAGACTAGCGGCAGCAGCAGCAGCGGGTCTGGTGGTGGAAAATGACATGAAATCACAGTGGGCAGGAATATATACACACACACACACACCGAGTGGAAAGGATGAACGCATCTTTATTTATTGTGTCAATTAGTTTTAAAAGTCCTCTGTGAGGCATAGAGAACACACACCTCTGCTCTGTTTTCTTCTGGAAATATTAGAGCATAAATACAGGAAGTCACGTTACCAACCAACCAGCTCATTTAGATCATCTCAGGCAGAGCGGGGGGGTGGGCTTTCTCTTAGTCTGGCTTTGACCTATTTAATCTGGCTTTTAATGAAGTTGTATTTTTACCCTGATGACTTAATGTTTAGACAGTGCCACACACATGAAGCTAGAAAACAGTCGTACAGAGTGAGTGAAAACAGTTGTACATAATACCCTCTGTGGCTTTGGAGGGCGTTTTCTGAAGCCAATAACCCTCATGATGTCATGTGGGGTTTTTGGCCTGGATTTTGGGAGTAGACATTTAGAACAGAAAGCCTCCATTGCATTGGATTTCAAAGGTGTGGAGAGAAGTACTAGTCGGGGAGGATCTCATGTAAGACGCTGCATTAGCGGCAGTTATGGGAAATGTAGGAATCCAACATTTAAGATAAAAGATATCTTGACTTCTTCAAATCTAAAACTCTGAAAACCTCCTTTAAAAACTCCATTTTCCACTGGAGTATAGAACATAATCATCCTTTGCCTTAAGGATTTCATGAGTGTATTTTCTCAGCTAAAGCACATTCCTTCACACTAAAATGGCAGCGCATCATAAAACTACTACTGAGCCTCTTTAACTTTGACACTTATACAGCAATATCAAAGACACTTGAAATAGACACCAAGTATGAAACCACTTTTTATCTTTCTGCTATACAAAATAAAAAAAAAAAATCTTGTGCATCTTTTCAAGGACAGTGCCGCATTAGAAAGTAGACCACTAGTGCTTTCTAATAGTCATTTTCCCCCACATAAAGACTTCACTGTAGCAACAGGTATCATGGTTTACCGCAGACACAGATCTGCTCACAGCCAGCGAGCACACAAAGACAGCCTTTTTGTTTGCTTCCTTGGTGTGTGAGTTTGTTTATGCACTTGTGTGTGTATGTGTGTGTATGTGTGTGTGCATACGACACTTTGCATCTTCCACTGAGATTGTCCGTGAGCATGTGTGTTGTGGAAGTGTGTACAGAGTGCCCCATCTGTACCCTCTGCTGTGTAGTTATAGCTGTGGGAAAGCTGCCAACATCTGTACTCCCACATGGGCCCTGTGTGTGTGTGTGTGTGTGTGTGTGTGTGTGTGTGTGTGTGTGTGTGTGTGTGTGTGTGTGTGTGTGTGTGTGGGCATGCTTTGGTATATTTGAGCGGTCCCAAAACTGAAACCCACTCGTGGTTTAGGGTGTGATAACTTCATTGGGGTTAACCCATCAAAGGACTAAAAAGCCACTAGTGACCAAAAGCATCAGCTGATCTAAAATGTTTAATAACGTTTAAACCATGGATCTTATCAATAATTGAAATAAATCAGGTAAAATGCAGTTTCTCAGCTTTTCTGTAGCATCACATGTGCCTTTTTTTGGACATTCAGAGGCTCCATATTGAATGTGAAAATACTGTCATCTACTGCAACACCAGTAAACAGTATGCAATTTGTAATTTGACAAATGGCAGTAGATGTAGATGTTATTGATAAATTTTGACGAAAATGTTAGGTTTTCTGTTATATGAACTATAAGAGCCTTTGTATTCACTCTGAGCTTTTATGAACATCTGTATGCTCTGAATTAAATACAGGAAAATACCAGATTTCCCCTGAAAATGCCAAATTTAGAGGATATTATCATAAATAATAATAATAATAATAATACATCATACTCATACAGTGCTTTTTTTGACATTCAAAGATGCCTTACAAACAAAGATGCTTCACGAACAAGTGGTAAATCACTTAAATGTAGGAAAAAAATTAACTTAGAAGTCTTGGTCTTTACAGGTTGAAGAAATAGGACTATTTTTGTGGATTTTCTGATTTGATTCTCTTATTTTCATTCATTTCCAGCAACATGTAATTCTGAGGTTTCATCTGTTACATTTAAAAGCTCATTTGCTTTGTCTGAGGAGCAATGAATTTGTTAAAACACCAATAAAAATGTGATGATTTAAGAAAAAAAAAAAGAGTTGGTTTTTGCAGCCATTTATTATGATATTATCCTCTTTATTTTCTTAGATTTAATTTATTGGACATGTTGATGTTCCTAAAAATTCAGAGTAAATACAATTATGAGATCAGCACAAAGAAAACTGAAGCAGAAGTGCCATTAACTGGACATTAAAAAAGCATCTGTATTGCTTTTGGTGCAGAACATGTTTGTGTTTCTGCAGAGTCCAAACCACACATATACAATGGCACTGAAAAGGTACCTGAATTTTACCTGAATTATTTAAGCATATTGGTAGTTCTTTTAGATGCTTTTAGAGGCAGGGAGATGTTTGGATATTTAAGGGTAAAACTTAAAATGCTGTATATCATTAAATAGGGTAAGTCTCCACATATTGAATGTAAGTCTATGTAATGCTGCCATATATGCATCTGAAATGTAGAGTATTTACTATGCTATGTACGATAGTGTATAGGGTTTACTTCAAATGCATAAGCAAAATCCTTTTCTCCCAAACAAAACAGTAGAGAAAAAGGTAAAAGATGTAATTTAAAAAGGCAGCTTTTCTTTCATTTGACTTTTTCAGATCACTGGGTTGTCATAAAAGCAAGTAACTCCTTATTTAATTGCAAAATGGAAAAATGAATGCCATTTAGAGTCATATAAAAGTAAAAGTCATAAACAGGCAGCTGCACAAAGCAAAATGCAACACTTTCACTAAAGCTGATCTACATAATACGAGCCTTCTATTCATCGTTCTGAAAGTAGAGACGTTTTCACACCCTCTGCTCAGATTGTAAAATTACCACCGGTTTCAGCGTACAGACAGTAAAATAAGACAAATGTTTCACCCACTCCGGCTCAGAACAATTATACTGCATTTCTATTACCAACCTCCTCCTCCTCCTTATTTAACAAAGCACCCAGTGGGATTAGAGTCAGTGATGAAACCATTACACTTGAACTGGGAGAGTGGAACAAGCCAGTGGGCTGTAATATGATTAAAACATTACAGAGGAGGAGACAAATAGTGAGGAAAGACATGATTCTTATGTGCTAACCAGGAGGAAAATTATTCAAGATGTTAGTTTTTTTGGTCAGAGTTCATAATGTCAAACGGCGCAGCGATAGTACTTACAATTCGTACTGTTGTCAGATTGACAGTTTTAGCTTCAGACACGTTTTAAACAGCTGTAATGTAGTCCACAAGTTGGCTTTACTTTGCTCTCAAGGAGAAGCAGTAAATAGAAGTGCTGCCATAAATTCAGATAGATATAAAAACATTTAATTAAAACTATCAAAGCACAAATTAAACTATACAGTACAGAATTATAATTTTGTACTTGCTAATATCTTGGTGTAAGTATAAAAAAAAAAAAAAAAAAGCTCTCTAAAGGACTTTTTGTGAGAGGCTGTCCTCTATAAACATATCCAAAATGCTGTTGATTAATTTTCTGATCACAAAACGACACCATGCACAGGTTATTAACGTCACATCACTCTACAAGTACAGATAAGAAACCCTCCTGAGAAAAGCCTCCAAAATCTGTCACAGGAAAACAGTCCCTCTCAGATTAATGCTACTGCGTTCTCAACTCGAAACTCTTAAAAGAAATGAATCACAACAATAGTAAATGAAGTTGTCAGCTCTCACAATTCAGTATGGAAATTTTTAGAACACTGCAGAGTAGCAGACAGAGACTGACACATATCATAGATATAAAAGAAGACAAGGGAAATCTGTTACCATAGCGCCGCCATTTTTCCAGGAGCAAGTCATAAGGTAAAACTAACCCAGGAATCTAACTTACATGTTTTTTTTCCAATTAATAAAAATATATTTATAAATGGATTTACACTAAATTAAGGTTCTGTTTCTGATGTTTTTATCTGCACATCAGTCTTCATTAAACCTCTGTGGGAATAACAATAAAAACTACAACAAAGACAAATCTAAGAACACTGAATCGTTTCTTAACACTAACCTACACTGTCATTAAGGCTGAATCCAAATTCACTTCTTGGCCCCTCCCCTTACCCCTCCCCCCTCCATTTTGCATGTTCACGTGAAGGGGTAGGGGATGTCCTGATTCCCAATGAGTCAGAGGGGAAGGGCAAAGGGGGAGGGCTGGTTGGACCTAGAAATGGAGGTTTTTCTGGACCACACTACAAATGGAGTGGTATGAGAAATCTCCCAGAATTCCATTCAAATCCTCAGCAAGATGGCGGTAAACACAACAAAGAAGTGCAGCAGTGTGATGAAAGAAACACACAAATGTATGTTGGTCTATTTTTTTCATAAACAACTTAATCATTTGATCGAATGTTAAATGCTGTTTCGATGTGTTATAGAACGCATTTTCATAGATGCACAAAGATGCACAAAGCCCAGAGACATTTACACAGGGTTTCTGCACGTATCAGCAAATCTAATTTAATGCCCTTTTTAATACCACTTTCAACAAATTTAATGCCCATGTCCAACTGCAGATACAGTTTTATATATAGTTTTATGACAGTTTACCGTCCACAGGCTTTAACCAGGTTCCGAATAGTTCCTCCTCCAATCACTTCTGCTGAAACTTGCATTTTCCCGTCTTTCTAACATTTGCTAATATTCTCTCCGCTCTTTTCGCCACAGCATGAGCACGCTCACAGCATGTTACATTCCAAGCATCCTGTGTTGTGACTTCATGTATGGGCCATATACAATAGCCAATTAAAGGGTTCCGCCTGTCAATCATCGCACTATACTTAGGATCAAAATTATTAAATGTTTATATAATCAAAATAAATCATGCATAATAATGCTTTTTTCCATCAAGTGTATTTAATTTTTTAATGCCTCTGGACATCAAATTTAATGCTTTTTATTGCCATTTAAGGCCTTAATTTTCAATGACTTTTAATGCTTTTTAATGACCTGCAGAAACCCTGTTACAGCTGCTGAATACTTTCAGAAATAAAGTTGTTGCATCTGTTTATAGCGGCATCATGGCTGCTGATGACGTAACAGGTCTTGAAAGATTGTCTCATTTCATAGGGGAATGTTTCAACCACGACCTCTTGCAACTCCATTTCAAGGGGTAGGGGTAAGAGGGAGGGGCCAAGGGGGGAATTGGGATTGGGCCTAAGCTCTTGTTGTTCAGTTGGCATTTATCTTAGTTACTTTTGTTTTCTTAACTTGCACCAATGTTTGACTGTTTCCTAATCTGTATGTATTGGGTCAAACATTTAATCTTCATCCGTTTTAATGTTATTCTGTCACACTGTTTGTTTGTGTTTGTTTTTGTGTTGTTCCTTAAAAGCTTAACTGGATACAAGGTTGGCAAATTCGCTTCTACAGCGACATGTCTTATACACATTGTAAGCTTTTTAATCCAACAATGCCTATATGTACTGTATAACCCCTCTCAAATAAAATGTAAACAAATACTGAATAAACTAAATTGATAGTCTTATAATCTTCATTTTCATTATGAATCTGCAGAACTTCACTGCAGGGTTGTCCCCTGGTAAGATGGTGAAGGCTTTGTAACAACTCTTGCACAGTGTTTGTACCAGAGTGTCCATATGTCTCCTATTATATCTGTCTATGGTTTACTGGGTGTTTCTTAGATAACTGTGGGTGCGGCTCTTTCAACCTCTAAGCAGGACCCACGTGTCACCCACTCAAAACACACAAACGTCATATAAAAGTCAGATATAGTCTAAGCAGCTAAATAGAAAACGAATGTCTGCACATACATCCCATGACATGAAACTCCACATCCACCGCAGCGCTATAAACGATACACAGACGGAAAAAAATCTGATTTGTTTTCTACCTTTTCGTGAATCTCCTGTGTCGACTGAGCATCACAGAAAGCCACCGTGGCCAGATCCTTGAGTATTGGCATCTCCACGGTGCAGTCGCGGCCATCCAGCAGCGCCACAAGGGGGCGCGGGTGCATAGGCCCGTTCATTATCTGGGGCCGAATACCTGCAGAGAGAGAGATGAAGAGTAGAGAGGGGGAGTTAATTATTTATGTCTGGCACACACAGTCAAGTGAGCTGCAGAAGAAGCAGTAAAATGTAGGAAATGCATCCTGAAGCAGGGGAGTGTTTACGCTGGGAGGGACGCCCTGTTTTGCTTATGTGATTGGGTGAATCACAACTACTCACACACACTCACACACACCTGAACAGTCATACAACTAAGAAGAATCAATACTCTTAAAAATTGAGTTGCTTTCTACTTTCAGCCGTTATCATCATCTCCCTTACCTGGCAACACTGGTCGATATCACACACATCTACACTTAGAGACACACAGCGCTCGTGATATGACTACCCCCCTCTCTTGCTGTTATCCACACTGTTACCAGGCAACAGGTCCTTTCACCCCATGAGGTCATCACCTCCATTATCCTATCACCGTACAGAGAAGCTGGCAGGACTTCGATGTGATGTGAGAGAGTGTGTGTTTGCATATGTGCGGCTCCACACCTTCTGTACGGTTTACACCTTGTACGCGCCGAGCCTCTTTGCCGACACTTAACTGAACTCGAAAAATCAGCAACATTTCTAGATTTCACGGGGGTTAACGCGGTGTCATCTCGCTTTTAAGTTTGCAGCTTTCTGTGTCAGTCCTTGCTGCTGTCGTGTCTGGTGGACAGGTTGTGATACAGTTGTCTTTCAGTGAGTGTAAGAGTGTAAGAAAACTGCTGCAAGCAAGAAAATGCGCAAGTACCGATTCATTTTGAGTGTCTACTGGAATGACTGTTTCAAATGCCTCTGCCAAATTCACTGAAGAAACTGACAAGATAAAATAAGTCATTAGAAAATTGTGTGTTAAACAGAATGTGGACTCAAATCCTACAAAAAAAAAAAAAAGGGGAAAAAAGAGGCAAAAGGAAAAGAAAAAGGAGGAGAGAAAAGGGGGGGTGGGGGGTCCGCACACCACCAGTCTCTGGCTCCCTGCTGCCTGTTGTCATGGTGATTAGAGGATTTGGGCAGGATTATGAAATATTTTATTTAGTGGCATCTGCGCTGCTGGAGAGGACGTCCAAGCCTGCTCGCTCTCTGTCTGTCTCTCTCCTTCCTCCAGTTTCAGGAAGCAAACGCAGCGCTATCGACTACACAACTACACCATGTTAACATATGTAGTTATAAACAGATCAGATGCACAGACACTGAGGAAAACAAGTTTCTGTACTACGGTAGATTCATTTTTCTGGTCTGTACTATTCAAAAAGATTTCTAAAAAATCTCTGTGATGGGAGTGTGAATTCATACGGGTTAAAATCAGGCAAGTCTTAAAAAAAATAGTTTGATATTTTGCTTCCTTTTTTCCATCAAAACAACTCATAATAACTCAAAAAAGTTAGAAGATAAACCCTTAAAATCACTCCAAAAGGACAAATTGCTGCATTTATGTGAAATTAAATTAACAAGACACGTGTCAGTGAAGGAGATTTGGAAGTGTTGAATTAAAACACACAATTTATCAAACATTTCATTTTCTCTGTCAAATAAATGGATCTTTTCTTGGCCATATACATACATAATCATGGTATTTGTTAAAGCTTGAATGCTACAGCACACAAACCATATTTGCATAACGCTTTTTTAAGTCAGTAAATACACCTCTGTGCGCCTGGGAAAGTTTAGATTATGCAAATTAGGAAGAGATGCTTTTACACACTGTGCATACAAACACAAATCTACACGTACAATGCAAACAGAAAAGTAAAAAAAAAAAAAAAGAGAGAAATTGTCAGAACAGCTTAGCAGAGAGTGTCTCCTTAATGATAATTCTGACTAACTGACAACCCGTAGTGTTCGAGGCTGTTTAAATTCATCCAGAAGGTAAATAGTTCTGTGAGATGGAAGTCAGGATGAGGAGGGGAGGACGTCAGTGAAGATGAGGGACAAGAAAGGGAGGAGTCTGCGCCAACTTTAGAGTGTTTCTAACCTCTGGCCCGTCTACTTTCATCCAAGGTTAAACTTAATCAAGCCTTCGTACAAGCAGCTCGCTTTTATAGACTTGTAATGAATTAACAATATTCCGTTATTATTGTTCTTGTTCTACCTCTTCACTTTATAATATTGCTTTCTTTTTATGTTTAATGTTTTGCTTACATTGCTCTTCGCAGTTTTGTGCTGATTTTATGCGTTTTATGACTGCTCCGTGAGACACTTTATAACAGCGTCTTATAAAAGGCTTTGGGGATAAATAGATTAGTCTTTTATGGTTTTATTATATTACAGCCATTAACAATATTATTATTGTGCTGCAGTACTTCATAAAACTTTTAATAGCATATCAGAACAGAAGAAGGACAAGAAAAGGAGAAAAAAAAAAAATCAAAGGTTAAAAGGGAATAACGTAGACCTGACCTTCATCATCTTTTTGTGTCTTTTTCAGAGTATATGCTGAAAGAATGTTTTATTCTCACTGAAGGGTCTACTATGTGTGTGTGTGTGTTGTTAAGGCTGCTTGCCAACACACCTGTGGCTTTGCAGCTCTCCCTGCGTCTCCTCATCCCACTCCTGATATGCCACTGCTGAGACTCCCGAAGAAAGAAAATACCACGATAAAATGTAGCGCTACTCATACAAGCTCAGCCTTGTGTCTACAATGTCATATACTCAGATTAAAGAAGAGACAGGCACACCGTATACACGCACATAAACAAGAAGCAGCTGGTGGAAAAAGCGGCATCATTTGTAGGAAGTAGGTCAAAATAAGTGTTGATTAATTATTTCCTAGTAGCTAATGGCCTTTCTCCAGCCTAATAAGGCAGAACGTGGCAGTGCACTAAACACATGATGAATCTGCAGCTAATTACCCCCTAACAAGGCTGTTAATGAGCGCCTAAATGACTCTGATACCTGGCCAATGACTTTTAAGGAGCTCATTGGTTTTGGACATAAAGAAACGAAGCCTTCTCAGTCACTGGGCCAAAGAAAATAACTCACAAATTATGGTACATTTGCATATATTTGCATGAGCATTTATGTTATGCTAATGGTCTGCACTGTATGCTTATTAAAGTGCTTTCTTATAGTCACCAATGGTGCACATTCTTCTCATAATCTGCAGATGAAGAGGAATCTTTCCCATCACTGACACATTATTAGCTCCAACAATAATATTAGGAATACTCTACACTAACTATTTGATCTGTACAGAAGGCTCTTAACTAGATGGACTTTGTAATATTAGTAGAGAGAGATGGGGTAATAAAAGCTGCATTATAGGAATTACAAGGGTTTATAAAATCGTAACCCAATTCTAGGGATTAAAGGAATAATTCGTAATGTTTTTAGTGTAATATAATCAAAAACTAGAGATGCACCGACTGCAAAATTCTTGACCAATACGGAGTGACCTATATTTGAAATGCTGATCATCAAAGTTACTTTCTGTTTCCTTAATTTGTTATTGTAGTTATTTACGGCCGCTTAACACAGAATCTGTATTATGAACGTTTCAGGTTTTCATCATATTATATTTGAATAAACCTAAAAGCGTTTAATATCCTTCTGAAATCCAGGAAAGTAAAAGTTTTGGCTTTTTTTTTACATCAAATAATTGCTTTGATTGGAAGCAGTTTTTTCAGATACATTTTTATCATTTATTTCATGGAATATCCTTTGCAGTGGACAGCTGTGAACCTCTCATCCACTACAGAGAACAAAAACACATCGGATGTCCCTGGAGTATGTAACACAACAGATAAACATCCATGTCTGTCTTGGTGGAAAGACATCTTATAAACCGATACAGATACTGCTAATATCACTTGATACTGACGTCAGACTGATGCGTCGGTGCAGCACTAAAAATAAAAAAATCACAACTTCACAACAGTGTAAAGAACTCCCAGCTTTGACATGAACTCAAAGATGTCCAAGTACTGCGTTACAGAATTCAGTGCTGATTTTGGTAAGTAACCGTCAAAGTATTTCCGAGTCTTTCCTCTCTGACAGCCGAAGGGGTTCAAAGCCTCTCCTCTTTCTGCTTGTCATGGCTGCAGCTGTAGCAGGATCAGCAGTAGAGCCTCTAGTGCTGTGGCCAGGAGCAGCAGTTAGCTCCCCTGCATTAACAGCAGGCCTGCAAGTGTACTCACTGTTGACAGATTCAGGGTGTGTGTGTGTGTGTATGTGTGTGTGTGTTTTAGCCTCACTTTCAGATATTTGTGGATAATGTTAAATTTAGCAATTCTGGTTCCATTATTGATGTCACTCATTGTTTCAATTCCCTATCAATTCTCTTATTGATTCTCATTGGATTAGGGAATAAAGTACAAATTGCTTTATTGGCATTAACTCTTTAATGCAGTGTTTTTCAACCTTGGGGTCGGGACCTGGAATTCAAATGGAGTCACCTGAAATTTCTAGTAATTGATAAAAATAAAAACTTACTAATAAAAAAAAAATATATGGTGAGTTGAGAGAGTCAATCATAATCCATGACAGACATGAGAAACTGTGAGTGTGAAACTGAAGTACTGTGGTTCTGTTTATCTGTCAAATGTTCATGTCAAATGTGGTCAGTTTCAGATGCTGCGGCTCTTTCATAATTCACAGTTTGAGTTATCGTTTGTTCAGTATTAATTTGCAGCCTTGTAAATACAAGCTGGACTGACTGTACATATCCTGACCTAAATGTCATCTAAAATTAATGTTTATTTGCAACATAGTGTAGCAAAGTATTACATGATCAAAAACAAATCAATTTTAGCCCAAAAAAAAAGTCTCTGTTTTGAATGTCTGGGGTCCCCGGAAATTTGTGATGCTAAAATGGGGTCAAGAGCCAAAAAAAGGTTGTGAACCACTACTTTAATGTCAAATACACACGAATATTTAGCATTTAATTCGAACAAAAATCATAAAAGATTATAAAGGGGTAGTTAAAGGACTGTGAGAGCTACCAGCCTCTGAGACTCGACGTCATTTAAATGTAATTATAGTACATTACAGGAGATAATTCATAAACGACAGTGAAAGCAGGTTGACACATTGAAATGGCGCCAACATTAACAGTATTGTTAGAACCTGGAGGAGTTAATGGTACCGGCTGCGACAGAGGACGCTTTGCTGTATGCTCGGCTTTGAGAGTCACCGCCACCTTCACTAAGCAGCCAATCAAAGATGTTACATTCATGCAGGTTAATTGGATGCCGTGTGGTTAAATGTTTCTGCGTGATGGAGGTATTTCACCCGTCCGTTGCTATGGAAGCTCTGCAAATACTGAAAATGTCCCTCGTGTCGTCTTTACAGGTGAAATATAACCATACTTTAGAGCACTTCTGAACCAAAATATGGAAATGACACGATGACAAATTTGACGATGGAAAAAAAAAATAAAAAAAATGACGATGTCGCAGAACCAATAGGTGGAATCATTTAGCAAGACGACTAATGATTCAGAGGAACTGAGCAACCTCTGAGCTATCTCTAAAGGCCCGTCTGGTTTTAGATGGATTACCACTTGTTGGGAAGCTTGTATCACACTTAAAGAAATGCAATGAGTCGTCTCAACCTGAGTAACTTTATCTTCACTTGGGCAATCTTGCTTCTGATCCACCTAATTATAAATAGTACTGATGAGATACCTCAGTCTATGACAGTGTGTTTCAACCCTGGGGTCGGGACCCACGTGGGGTCGCCTGGAATTTCTAATTTCTCTTAATTGATTAT
>JAPTYQ010000008.1:20216445-20234982 GCA_029814465.1 Ostorhinchus cyanosoma
CCCCCCCCCCCCCCCCCCCCCCCCCCCCCCCCCCCCCCCCCCCCCCCCCCCCCCCCCCCCCCCCCCCCCCCAAAAGACAGAAAACAAATGGGTGCCACAGCTATGCAGGAGAAAGAAGGAGGAGGGAGGTAAATAAAAGCGACGGAGTAAAGGGAAAAAAAAAATCCATGAAGAGCACCAGTCACAGCGAGAGGTGCAGCGCTCCTGGCACACGTTCGACTCCCTCTTCCATTCTCGCCGACCTTCCCTCTCTCTCAACATATTTTCCTTCGCTCTTTTTTTTTTCTATCCCCTCCCTCCTTCCCTATTTCCCTCCCTCCCACCCTCTCTGGCTGGCTTTTGGTTTTATTATTTGTGAGCTGGCCTTCACGGTCCTTTAAAGAGTGCCAGCCCCCTTTTCCACCTCTCAATCTCACTCCTTTTTGCTCACAAACTCTCCTTCAAGATCTCCTTCTGTGATGCTTCATCCCTTCCCCGTATACTCTGGCATGAGCTCAAATAGATTCATCTTTTTTCCTTTTTTTTTTTTTTTTGCTTTTTAACCAGCTATTCAGTGTCTCATTTCTGGTTTCGACATGAGAAAAGTGGCAGGCATCAATACTTGGCGTGACACAGGTAATGAGTGATCACAAGGAGCTCCCTACTCGTACGTACAAATACACCAACAAAAGCTCTTATCATTAATAGAAAATCTTATTTTACATACAGACTGAGCGAGTTTGTAAAAGATGTAGACACACACCTGCACCTGAGCTCTCAATGAATCAAAAACAACAGACCAGACACTTAGAGAAAATCCTTCCAGAAGTCTAATTGATCCACAGACTTAACCGAGGCACAGGAGTAACAGATTAGCATGTTTACTACGACGGCGGTCTGAGAGAGAAGCTCAAGACACTTTGTCTGTGTCTTTGAAAGGACTTTGGTAATGAAGGTTACGAAGAATCCCCTGGCTTTGAGGCCATAATGTGCAGCTACAACACATGAGTGACTACACAACTCAGTACAAAAAGCCTTTTTTATAGACTGGATCCCTGCCCGATGTAATCATGTTCATAGTGAACCTTTTTACCTTTAATATTCTAAGTTTTAAAGGCGCCACATCTCTATGTAAAACACAGACAGCAATATGAACAGGAGTAACATGTCTCCAAATGAAACCAAACACTACACAAACTAACATCTCACCAAATGCACTATGTACCATATGTGGTATCTTTGCGATTTCGAAAGGCTGTTAAAATCTAGTTAAGCATATTCACTAGATGCTTAATTTGGATGTAATCATCTTCATATTGAACCTTTATATCTTTAATATTTTTGGAGGACTCCAGGAAGATTAGTCTGGCATTTGTTTGTCGGCTAATGTGGATCCTCCATAAAGAATAAATAAATAAATATTCACATTTTTAATGGAACTCATTGTTAAAAAATAGCCTTTTTGCATAGAAGTGGAAGTCTGTAAAGATTATTGGTGACAAATTGAATTATTTCACTGCTTCGAGCCAGTCTTTTACTTTATACTCATGTCGTAATTTGAGAAATCTTCACCACAGTTTATGGTTTTGTCAGTCAAACACTTTAACCAGACTGTTCTGACAACTCACCACACTGCAGTAAAGGTTGATTAACACATAATGTTCTTTCAGCATGAATTTCTTAAATTTTCATCTAGCACCATCACCAGGTCAACAAATGAATTTTTGCTACATATATGTTTATGTAAAAAAAAAAAAAAACAGACACGATTAGCATCAGCTAAACATTTTCTTCATCATTAGCACACCAACACAATAGACATTACATTTCTTTTTTACTCTTCAAAACTGTCATCTTCACTTTATGTTGAATAAGTTAAAAGAATCAGATCAAAGTTTTAACTACAAAGAGAAGAACGACATTTTTGGAAAGGAGTATGAATATGAAAGGAAGCATTCATGATTTACCAGAACAGTCAGGTAGTCAAATAAAGGCTGTACATGCACAGTGCAGTAGCATGTTTCCGTATTGTAGTAGACCTGTTGTAGTTCTGAATGTATTTACCGTCAGCTCAATAGAGACTTTAAAAGGCTCCATTGAGGAGGTTTGATTACAACATGTAACCGGAGCCCACAAACCAGGCCTGGAGTAAAAAAGCCTCATTCATGAAAAGAGAGCACCGTGGGGGTGAAAGGGAGGGGCGTCTACTGTATAATATGACCTCTAAAATTCACCAACCCATCTGCCTCCTGTGACATGGCAAACCGCTGCCAAATGATCGAAGCATGAATGTGATTCTGGGGAAAAAGCTGAGATGAGAAGAGGTACAGTGGAATAAAAAAAAAAACAATGTGTATGAAAGAGGGAGAGCACAGCTGCAGGTGGACAACAGATGTTGAGGGTTTTTCCTCTTTTTTTTTCAGGGGGGGAGATCTCAGAACATAAATTCTTGTTCTCCCATTCAAACTCCGTCTGTGCGCATCCCTCCACCTCTCCAACGCCGTCACTCCCATCCACCTCTTTTTCTCTGAGACTTGAGCCAACTGGCCTGATTAAAGAGAACGATGGAAGGAGGATGTGAATGATGAAGAGGTGTGTGCATGTGAGAGAGAGAGAGAGAGAGAGAGAGAGAGAGGGAGAAAATCAGGAATGAAAGCAGACAGCGTTGTTTATGACACTCTTTACGTATGCTGCCGGCTTACACAAACCGAGCACACACAAGCATTTTGAAGAGTCTACTCCATAACAGCCGCTTTGTGATGGTCAGCATGCAAACACACTGCTAGAATGTGGTCTTAGATGTTACATGTGATGTGAACTATACGTTGACTGTCATCTTTGCTAAGCACAGAGCTGGATGAAATAACACAAAACAGGAGCAATTTATGCTTTGGAATATGTTGATAATGTCAGAAAGCTGAAGAATGAGGGCTTATAATCTCAAATTTAGATTATCAGCGAAGGAAAGCAGTTTTATATGCTCTGTAATGATAAATGTAGGAAAATAACCTTTTTTTGTCCATGTGGGTATACATTTCTGGATTTATGTTGTACTTATTTGCAACATTACATCTGTCACAGTATTTGGATGGAGGTTTCAGAATTTATGAAGAACATTAAATGCACCATATCTCTGTATGTAAAACACAGAGGAGTAACATGCCTCTAAAAGAGACAAAACACCATACAAATGTCTAAGATTTACCTCACCAAATGGACCATGTACCATATGCGATGCCTTTGCATGTTAAACTTATTTCATGTGTTCGAGAGAATCTACTTAAGCATATTCACTGGATGCTTAATTTTACTGATTAGCACCAACAACATCTGCTTCATACATATTTTATTGTATGAGAATAACATATTTTAACATGATAATGTTGCAATATGTTAAACGTCAGGTCCTTAATGGGCCAGATACAAATATTACAAAAGCACCTGATTATAATTTTGAGCAAAGTTCAATTATTACTGTACTGTACTGAAATAGATGCATCATATTTTCAATTAAATTTGCAATGTTTGAGCTTTGACTGGCAGTCTTTTAATGACACCATGTTATTGTGCTGCTTCCCTCTTTTTGTTTGCATTTATCTATCTTTGAGAGTTTGACATAAAAAATGGCTCTTCTTGAGGTCTATTTTTTATTGTTAAACTTAAACTATAACAGTGTCATAAAATGAGAAGACGCAACAATTAACCTTAATTGCCTAATTACAGCCCTTGTGTTGAACCTTATTAAGACTAATTTTGAGGCAAAACGTAAAGGACAATCTCATGTTTCTAGGCTTTTATTTGACAGTGACATTACAGTTCATGGTCACTGTTCTGAACCGCTCTACTCCCCATCCACATGACGATCTATTTCAGTCCATGTTGGGATATTTCAGTGTGAAACATTTGCATCTATTCACTGTAACACATTAGCTCTAAAAACACTGTGAAACCCAATCCCATTTACGCTCCCATGTGATCCTGATCACAACTGACATGCCTCCTGAGAAATGTATATATTCGTCGGGTGCAAATGAGATTCATCTGCACTTCTAAACATATCTGCCTTACCTTTTGTTAAAACACAGCCAAGCAAAGTGTGACACATTACATGGTCCCATGGTCGCATGCTGAATACACAGAATAGTGTCAGCCCCGTGTCTACTCAACTCCGGTTTAACACCCATGAAGATTTCATTTTCTGAAAATGAATAATTCAGGGTGACTCCTCGCCTGGCAGGAGAGGAGGGGAGAGGTTTAATGAGAAGAGTAGGAGTCAAGGAATTCAGTTTCTCATTTCATTTCTCTTTTCTTTTTTATGTTTTTTTTTTCTTTAACTGCAAATGTTTGAGAGTGTGACCTCCTGCGTGTCCTTCCTTCGCCTCTGCTCCCAGAAGCAACAGTTAATCACTTCAAGTCTCTTTGAAAGGATGCAGCACACTGGTCAGAAAAAGCTCTTTTTGCCTCGATAGTCAGACTGCCTTTCAAGGACCAGTTTCTTTGCTTGATGATCTGTAAATCGCCTATGGGTTTTCTGAAATCAGTAAATATGTCATTCGTCTCAAATGGAACATAATGTCAGTCTATTTTTAATAAGATGAATGGCTTTAGAAAGCTGTGTTTTCTCATTTAAATATATAATACAGGAGTCAAATATTATCAGGAAAAAATTGTAGAGAGGCTTTCAAGGGCAAAGAATTCTTCCCAAAAACCACAGAACAAACCTGATTAAACATTGAATATAGGCAAATGTGCATTAGTGTGGTCAGGTCATATTTTACCATAAAACATCATTTAAAAAAAAAAGGGGCTGTATGTAATATTGATAAGGCAAACTCTCAACAGCATACCAGAACACACAAAGGACCGAAACCACCAATGAATCTACTATGTGCATCCACAGACTGCATCACTCACTGAATAAAGCATAACGCTCCTTCTTTATGCACATCTGTACTATGGTATAATCAAGATTACTTCTTCAAAGAAAAACTCATAGCTGGTTATTATGATACCCAGTCAAATTAATTAGTTTACATTACAGCTCTTTTAACTTTGCTCTGTTTTTAGACTGAAAAAGGCCACAGGAAAACCACAAATCACCTATGTTTTCTGTCTGGTTTGTGTTGTCAATAGCTGAACTAACGCTCTGTTTGGAATCATCCAAATAAGGTCAGAACTGTCACATTTGAGTAATTTCAGCGTCAAACTCCAGTGATGAAAACAACTGCACTTATAGCTTTTATCATTTTGTTTTGTTTTGTTCTCACCCAATTTTATCACTGCTTTGGTCAAAGGCCTCATGGCGTGACTCACTACTCCCTCTAGTGGTCACAAAAATCTGATGGTAAAGTTAGGGTAAATATATTCAGTTTATATCTCTACAATCCAATACACTGGCATTTTAGTTACAACTCTATATTCTAAACATACTGATGAAAATTTTAATATCTGAGAGAAAAAAGCTAAAAAAAAAAATAACAGCCAAGAATATTATCAGACATGTAGATCCATGAATAAATATCTACTTTCCAGATTCTTCAAAGTTCCTTCAAGACTAACCATCTATGTAATTAACAAAGAATCATCCTAAGAATCATCAAATTCCATAAAAAAAGCTCTAATAACTAGCAGAGTTTGAGGTTGTAATGACACTATTTAGTATCAATAAAGTAAGTTTTTGTTTCATCTAATGAATGGATGTCAAACTCATTTTAGATCAGGGACCAAATTCAGCCAAACTTTGGTCTGAAGTGGGCAAAACCAGTAAAACAATAATAAAATTATATGTAAATAATGTCAACTCCAAACTTTTCTTACGTGATGAAAATGTTTACATCTATAAGTACAATTTTAACAATATTATGCTTCTGTTTATCATTTACACATGTGCATTACAGCTTACAGATCACAGTAGATCTACAAATACACAAAACATTTAGTAACAGGCAGAATACTGTTCAAATTACACTTACTTAAGATATTTCAGGTTTTTCATATTTGTTCAGGATGTTCAAGATATTTTTTTTGTGAAATGATAGTTTGATTTAGTGTAAATACAATAAAATTACATGAAAATGTTTACATTTACAAAAAGAAGAATTTGGAGTTGTCATTATTTATAGGTTATTATGATCAGATTTTTATAGGTTATCATGATCGTATTACACTGGTCCAACCCACTTGAGATTGAATTGGTCTAAATGTAGAAGCGGAACTAAAATGATTGCCAGTAACTTAGTGTAATTTTTGCATTTCACAAATTCATGGACCCTATGGCGGGCTAGATTTGGCCCTCAGGCCAAATGTTTAACACCTGTGATCTAAGGCAACCTTTTATCCTTCTGAATGAATCCACATTTTGGTCTTTTTTACACTATTCGCATTGCCTACAATCAGCTCCCATCTTCACTTTCCTCATTTTCCTATCGGCAAATTCTACAACCCACAACCACAGTCACAAATGAATGTGCTGAGCTGGGTATGCCATTTGTTTAGAAACATATTTCTCCCATTACATCCAACTCTTTTTTTCCCTTCCACTCTCTTGAGTTGGGAGGGTGTCATGGCAGAATAATTTCCTACAAAGATAATTTCTTTTAACTTGGGGAGGGGGGAAATGGAGAGACAGGGAGGGAATGAAGATCAATTTAAACAAAGAGAAAATGCAAGAGAGACAGAGATGAAGAGAAAATGAGCAGTCATGATTTGTATAGATGTAATCCTGGCAGAGTGAGAGAAAGAGAGACAGACCAAGAGGCAGCAAGAGACTTTAGACATTCATTAGGGGAAAGGAAAATCACTGGCTGATATTAACAGGAACATCTGGTGGGGAAAAAAAACCCTGTGCTCTGCCTTAAAAGACACTGTCACAGCCACCTGCCAACGGCAAATCACACATGGCCGTGCACACAGCACATGCAGATTATTCTGCAAATGCATACAGACTGCATATCTGAGATACAATGAGGTAAAACACAACAAAACAATTTTACACACAGATGACAACAGACAAGGTTTTAGGTGTTCAAAGGGATGACTGAGATCATGTCTGTCTCTGTCATTTCACTGAAAATGTCCAAATATAAGTGGCTGCGGTACTCAAGGTCGTAGCATCAGTAAGCCCTATGCTCAGTGCAGAGGCAAAGAAATAGCTGTGTGGAACAAAAACAGACTGACCATCAGCAAATCAAAAACAACCTTTCGCTGTCAGCTCCAGGCCAAATTTTGACCCTCAAAAGTCTTGATGCAAGTTTGCCTTATTGCTATGGCGAGTCCATGGTTGACTGGCAGCTGTCAAAGCCCTGCTTCCCCTCCCCCATTCTGCAGCAAGCAATCATCATCCCAGAGTAGGTCTGTATCTCTTCCTCTACCCTCTCCTTAATCCCTCACTCAGTGTAACAACTGCCTGTAGCTTTGACCTGGACCCTGTTAATACATAATCTACCATCTCCAGGTCTAATATGTGATAAACCTCCCCCATCATCATCACACCAGGTCCTGGTCCAGGAAGGAAATTACGGCCAGTATGTCACGCAGAGTAAGACTGACCTTGGCTGGTATGGGGCTGCATATATGACAGCCAAGCAGGGTGGGAGTAAAGGAGAGGAAGTCCCACATTGTCATATATATACATATAGATAGGGACTGGACCAGTGTGGGGGATGGAGGCTGAGTCCTAGTGAGTCATTGAGCACCATACACTAGGGTGCATCAGTGTATGTCACCTGTATTTACACATAGGCGACATTTAGGAGTTACCAGTGTAACTAATGTGCTGTCTGAAGGTGTCAGCTTTTCAAGAAATATCAAAAGCTTGCACCTAATTGAATTTGTTGAATTGAAATGTAATTTTTGCTATTTATATAAAATGTTTCCTGAAGGGCTTGTGTTTGGGATGCATATGAAGTCTTTCCTTACAAATAGGCAATTAAATTCTTCATTACAATTTATCTAACATGAAAGAAGGTGAATGAATGTGGCTAATTAACACGTTCTTGCATTACCTCTACCTGTTATTTTGTTAAGTGTAAATTTCCAGTGTTTTATGACAATGGACCGACCCCTTAACCAGCAGCAAAACTGCCTATGATTATCACCCAAAACCATGTTGCCTAGCAACATACAATTTAGGAACATGCTTTCAGAGCAGCTTTGCTGTGTCCATTAACAGATGAAATTACCAAAGCTACAAATGTCAGCCACATGCAAATGAGGTCTACCCTGCTGACTGTGTGTGTACTAACAATGCGGTGTAAGTGTATGTGGCAAACTTGAAGAAACGCCTTCTAAAGCATGTGTCCATCTGTGCAAAGAGCAGCAGCCTGTTTTGACAGCCAAGCAATGGGGATCACTCCTGAGTCTCTTGGGCTTCAAAATCACAGCGATGACAACAAAACTACCTCTTTTAAAATTGTTCCCTGTCTGTCCATTTACGTGCAAAGCATCCAACAGGCCATGTACAGTAAAAAGTGAGCCGGGGGGGGGGGGGGTGGACAGAATGAGAATATCTGTGGATTAATACAGCAGTGGAAACAGAGGATCTAAAGGATTAACAATCCCTCCCTTCTCATTACAACCTGCACTGAGAAAATGACACAATCAGACATCAGCGCCATAATTTGATTTTATCTGTCCAACAATGCCAGTCAGCCTCTAGTCAGCTGCTGGTGATTGGAACTGAAACATAAAATTTTAAATCTATCGTTATTGCCTGAAATGTTGAAAATACATTATATCAGGCCTTGGGGGGGACTTTTTTTTAGTTTTTACTGCTGAATAAAAACTTCCTTCTAAATGTTTCTTATATAGATTTTGTATCCCTACTCTGTTAAGGTGCTAAATATTATAGTGGGCCATTAATTACATATGTTTAGTAGAACAAAAATGGAAATTTGAGAAAAAAAAACATTTGCAAAAGAAAAAAAAAAGAATATTATCGGTAAAACTTTCACTGCGATTCCTATGTACAAATCTGTGCAAGATAAACTAGACAAAACTAATTTGTACTCCACAGAGGTCAGTGGTGCACTTGTATGAAGGAAGGAGTGCTACATAACCTAAGATGCTGAAAAACCTTTTAAGACTACTGTGATTATCATAATGAAACAAGGCATTGGTTTTACAACAACAGAGGCTTGGGGGTTGTAAGGAGATGGCGTGTGGAAAAGTAGAAAGGCGCATCATAGGACACAGCTGCAATAACACCACAGCTTAAAAGGCTTAAAGCTACATACTAATAACACTGCAAATGCTAATGTAGATAACTTTTAGAATGTTTGAGCTGCAGGCGATTTCGCTCTAGGTATAGTAAATGTCAGAAGATTACGTTTACATGCAAGTAAATTAACACAATTCATTCTTGCAAAGCATTTTGGTTAAAGCAACCATTATCCATTATACAAAGATGCAAACCCTATAAAAGTCATTCAGCATACTTCTACATATTGCACTGCTATACTAGATTTCAAACCATTACATTCAGTATCTTGTTCACACATAAAAGCGGAAACTGACAATTTGTAGTGTGCAGACTCCATGAATATCAGAACGGATTACAACAGCTCTTCCTCCCAAATCCTCAATATTCTCCCTAATCATAGCCATTCTGGGCTGTACTTAATGGCTATATGTCATGTAGACAAAAGAACTCCATAAGATTAATGAAATAATAAAGGAGTTGACACAAATACAAGAAATTCTGACAAATCTCTCTAAAAGAGATAAGCAGACAAGAAAACAGGCAGAAGTAGGACAGCAAATTGACTGCCAGAATGTCTAAGCAAAATTTATCCTTTCAGGGAATTAATTTCAAATGAATTTACAACAGTTTTGGAGAAGAGATATGCAGCAACATTTCATTTTCACTCCACTGGCCTAGATAAGTAGAAAGGAGGCATCATTTGTCTATTGTTGATACAATAAGAACAAACATCAGACAACAAACAAATGACTGCACTAACAGAGAAATAAAATCAATGAAACAATGTTAATCTATTAATATTCTCAGTGTGTTGACTGAAGGCTGAGCATGAAGTATCACACACAAACAATGACATTCAGCTTAACAGTGAATAATGTTTGCAGAATGCACAGTTCTCGCAGAGATCTTACTCAAATTCCAATAATTCATGTGAAACATGGATAATTTTTTCTCACTATTTTGAATAGCTCTTGTGAATGCCAATCAGGCTATAAAATGTCAAATTATATTATCTTTGGATACACAGAATGTTCTCTGTGAAGCTATCCAAGGCAAAATAGTACCTAACATAAACCATACTGTAGTTCACAAGCCTGTTTATCGATAAAAAATGCTTGAAACAACCAAGAAGAAAACAGAATAGATCAACAGATAATGAGAATAGGAGAAGTATGAATAACAAAAGAGAAAAAGGATTTACTTGTATCTGGAGAAGCCATAGTGGACACAATGACTGGTGGACCTGTGCGTCGACTTAACTTCTGGTTTGCAACTAAAGCACTTTGGCCTTGTCCAGGGGCTCCGCCAGGAACAAGGGCATTGTCTGGTGCCGATACCCCACCCTTACGTGCCATCTGAGGACTTGGGTGAGGGCTATGCATGGGTGACAGTGGCAGTAAGTTCCTGTCCCTCTTCATTAGCTCCATGGGCACAGTGTAATTGGTAGAGTATGCTTTAGGTACCTGTTGCGGAGGCTGAGGTAAAGCAGGCATGGACACAGGCATCTGCTGTGGCATACCTGGCATTGGATGAATAGAGCCTGCTATGGCAGGCATTGACCCAGACATCTGATGGGGCATGATCTGCATACCCTGCATGGGCATCCCTGGCATCGTCACCCCAGAGGAGTAAGCAGACATGGGTCGTGACTGAACAGGCATCATGGACCCTGCATAAGGTCCTGGGGACCGAGGGGGTTGGCCAGGATAAACTCCAGATGCTTCTAGAAGATGCTGAGAGGGAGCACTGCTGGGCCTCCTCCCCATTACCTCTCCCATTCTTGGAGAGATGCTTTGCATGCCTCCAGGGGTTGGTGGGGGCATCAGTTGAGGGTCCACAGTCAAAGTTTGGGGAGGGTGTGGTGGGTGATGATGCTGCGGCTGGTGATAGATGTCTGAGCGGTGGCTGAAGCTATTAGAGCGACCACGCATGGGTGTCTGAGGCTGCGAGGGGGCAGGTGGAGCCTCAACAGGCCGTTTGTAGTTATGAACAACACGAGACAACACACGCGCCTGGCCAAGGTTGGGGGCTACAGTGCGGACATCATTCTCCTCCATGACTACAAGCATGCTGGTGGAGTCAAACCCCTGATGGATAAGTGAGGAGATGGTGCTTTCTGACAGGCCCTCATTTCGCAGCAAAGCTAGGAACTCAGGGTCGACCGTCTTCTTTGGGTCAACGGGCACAGGTGTCTGTGGAGCAGTGGGTGGAGGAGCAGGAACAGGAGTAGGAAGTGGAGTGACTACTGGAGGAGGTGCAATCTGTACTGGTGCCGTTTGCACAGGGGCAGGCACAGCAGGGGCAACTGCTGAGGGTTGTACTGGGACTGGTGGAGGGGGAAGCGGAGCTGCCATCGGGTCAGGAATAGGCATGGTGGGTGGAGGTGGAAGGGGCTGCTGTTGTTGCAGTTGTTGCTGCAGCTGTTCTTGTTGAATTTGCTGTTGCTGTAATTGCTGTTGTTGAAGGTGCTGTTGTTGTAACTGTTGCTGTTGTATTTGTTGTTGCTGAAGTTGCTGTTGCTGCAATTGCTGCTGTTGCAGTTGCTGTTGCTGCAGCTGCTGTTGCTGCTGCTGTTGCTGCTGTAACTGTTGCTGCTGAAGTTGTTGTTGCAACTGTTGCTGTTGTTGGATGCTATAAGGTGAAGCTGTGTCTTGTCTCATGATCATCCCCTGACTGGCTGGGTCCACCACCAGACAGGTAGCAGACTGCTGCTGTGGATCCAATGGACGCCCATTTACATCAGTGTAAACCGGCTGACCAGTCAGAGGTGGTGGTTCAGAGGCATATCGAGGAGATGCATGCTCTATAGCATAGTGAGCAGGAGATGGATCCCGTGAGGGTATGCGTTGTTGACCATCTGGCATCATTTTGGCAGCAGTCATAGCACCAGGTTCCCTATAAGCTCGATTCAATTCATGAGCAGTCGGTGGTGGAGGGGGAGGGGGAAGAGGCGATGAAGGTGGTTGAGGTCCTGCTCTTCCTCCCTGACCCTGATCCCAAGCAGCACGGCCCCCGGGTGTCATCCCAAAATGTGAGCTGGACCTACTGAGCGGATGCGGGTGAGGCGGTGGAGGCTGGTGTTCTGGTCGGTAAAAGCCTTCAGGTGGCCGAGGAGTCATGGCCGGGTCATGGGAATAATAATCCTGATGCGGAATGGATCCTCTGTGAGCCATGGGCACTCGTTCGTAGTGGTTTAGATCCGGCACAGAGCCCTTTCTCAGCCCGCGTGGGTCGTGTCGATCTGCGTAAACCTGCCCGTACACACAGTCTTGGTAGGAATACGAGTCGCGTTTTAAATCCAGGTCAGGAGGACGCACCCCTGATGGTGGCTCGTACCACCCTCCTCCCTCTCCGTATGACAGAGAGCTCCGTCGGCCTGTTACTCTTGCCTGCTGCTCGTAGACACTCTCACCCCTGTCCCACTGACCCTCATTCCCCCCTAATGTGTCCCAACTGTGGGAGCGACCAAGACCCAACTGTTTGTTAGTGACGAGCATTGGCAAAAAAAGGGAAAAAAAGATGAAGTTAACAATGGAGCAAAAAGAAAAAAACTGTGAAAAATATCTTCTAGCAGCGCAGAAAAGTCTTCTCCTTAATTCCTCATAAAGTAGCAACAAAAACCGCAATGAAGAAGAGACGAGTACACGCAGAAAACATGATGAAGCCGAGTCTATTGTTTCACCTGATATCAGGTTGTAATATTGTAAGACCACGCTATCAGGTAGCTCTCCTTCAGCAGGCAGTTGTTGAATATTTAATCTCTGGTCATGCTGGCGTGTTGTTCGTGAGGAAAGAGGACACCACACATAAACACATCACACCAAACCACGCAAACACAGCACACACAGCAAAGGTAGCTCAGCCAATATGTGGAATATGCAGCAGTGGGAGCATGCTTGAGATGGCCACCAAATGTTTACTCATAAGAGGGGAAATAAGGGAGGGGTCGAAGGATAGGTTGGTCCGGGGTTGGGATGGGCAGGGGCTTGTACTAATCCAATAGGGTTTATCTCTGCCTTCTCTGGGACATTTTACTCGCTCTACCAATTGCTATGAGGGATTACGTCTAAATAAAGCCTGTTTAATTCCACTTCCCACTGTGACGTCACGTGAACCAGATTCGAGCGAATCTGGTGATGGTGGTAGTGATGATGATGATGATGATGATGCCAATGATTAAAAGTCCACCCCCTAAACCACCCTCACACACACACAAACACACACACACACCCCCTCCTAAAGAGTCACTCACCTGAGGCTGATGATAGGATGTTGTTTCAGAGTTTCAGAGTTTAGTTGCCAGAATCACAGCACGGGGAGGGGAAGGCAGGCAAAGCAAGGCGGACCGCTTCATTGAATACAAATGAAATACAGTTCTCTCTGCTAAGTCCCATGTGCTGTCAGTAAACATCAAATCCACTCTGATTGGACACTAATCCTCCGGGCCCCATGCTTGCAGCAGAGCCACCACGCAACTGATGCCCAACTTACTCTGAAATGTCCTTGATGGCTCTGTGGCTCTCACAGCCAATGCCCCACTCTCCTCAATCCAGGATCGCTCAGACCTGCTGCTGCCTGACCGGCCACTAGAGAATGCATAACGAAAAAAAAACCTTGTAATGTTTATCCTATTTGCCCTCATGAGCTTACATAACAATATAACACTCACATTATCTAATGAAGCATTCGTATCTTCTCTAGTGCAGAAAAAAAGTTATGTTACAATGTGGGTTAATGGAGATGATGATTTATAACATGTATCGCTAATAGTTTCTAGAGTATATTTCATGTGTCTATTTTAAATATGTATATACATTTGAACAATTTGCGTGTTACTGTCAGATACATTGCCTTCCCCCTCTTCCTCAAAGCTCCCCTGATCCCCCTCACTTAAGAGAGATTCTATAATCTGGATTGTGTTTGTTTCTATATGTGTTGTGCACTGGGGAGGGGTCTTTTAAATCCAAAGCATTGTAAACCTTTGCCTTGCATACACAGAGCATTGTGTCCTAAAACATCAAAGCTCATTCCAGTTATTAAAGTAAAATCCTCCTGTAGTGTAATGCTGCATCTTTTCAAAGTGCAAAATCTAAGACCATATGTGAAAATTATTATTACAGTTCAGTTCTTGATGGGTTATGCTCAGTACGAGGCTCTAAGGGTGCACCTACCCACTCATCCGCCTGTCTCACCTCATGTCTTTGCGGCTGAAAGCTGATCTGTACAGCAGAGCATCCCTGTTTACTAATGCATGAAAACAGATGTAAGGTGAGGAAGTGCGCATTTCCATTCAAATCTAATCTCAGAACTAACCATGGCCATGAGCCTTTATACCCCGCCTATTTCAGCTTGTACTGAAAGTCGTCGGCGAACCCTATATAAGACTGATATCTTGATTAATCACAGTAAATGTAATTACACTGAAAGATCAGAGAACCAACTACTGTATTTCTCTGTTTTCAATAGGTACCTAAAAAAAAAAACCTGATGAAAGTCGCTTCAAATGTGCAGATGACAGGATTTTTTTTGGTCGGTTCAGAGGAATAAAAGTTGACTCCATATGAGGGAAGATTAAAATTGGAAGGAAAATGAGATGGAGGCAAGAAACATGTCATTACACAAATCAGAAACTACTGGTGATGATGACATATTTAATCAAAGCAGAGAGAAGAAGGAAAAAAAAAAGCTTTGAAGACCATTTTGATTTTATTAAACAAGTCAGCATTTGCTGGTACATGGTCTAATCAAATTTGAGTGATTTTTGGTATTGGTGTCATTCATCATCCAAATCTACACACTCTGTACATTTCTGTCAATTATTAAGTAACAGAAACTTTTTTTGTATCCTAATTTCTGCTATCATGTACATCTTTCTCCACCATCACCTTCACAGAGTAGTTTATGTAATTACCCACGTCTGTTTGTTTTTTGTCTCTCAGCAGGATTTTCATGAAACTTGGGCCAAGGACAAATCCATTACAGTTTGGAACAGATCCATAAAAGGGGGTAGAGGCAGGAATTTATTATCGCTTTTTCAAACATTGCAAGACTGGGTGTTTAATTGAATTCTATGAGTGTGGGGCCTTGGTGGAGGTATGTGCTCTAAAGACTGCCATTAAGTCAATATCTTCTTTGGTTTACATATAGGCCCCCACTTCTGTTGCAGGAATATTTTGCCTTTATTCTGGAACATCCGCGTAAATGAAACGGTGGGATCATTTGGTCCCGCCTCTATCACGGCTCTGTAACACCTCTGGAGGTAGTAACAGAGCTGTCATAAAGGTGGAATCATGATTGCAGAACGCTATGCAAAAGGAAAAACCTCTCGTTCCATAACCAAGGTGTCGTTTTGATGACGTATTGCATGTGTTACCCTCACACCAGGGGGATTTAAAAATGAGTGCAGGCTGTGTACAGTAAACAAACATATCAATGCAACCAGAAAGATGTCGAACTGGGGAGACGCCGAGATCCAGCTGTTGTCACTTCAGGTGGAGGACTCTATCCACGCTAACATTTATGGAACAGTGAAAGACAGGGCGACTCGGGAGAGGTTAGCAACACTGCTATGCTCGGGGTATTTCCATCTTCAAAGTGATATGTCACACTCTACACTGTCACCGCCCCTTTGATTCTGGAACACAGATCTGCTGTGTAGAAGTCCAGCCTGTCTCACCTCTGATACTCCTTTGGCTTGGCTGTGGAAATCGGTCAACGATAGAAAAAAGGTGGGATCTCTGTGTAAAAGTGGCTTATGATTGCAGGATTTGTTCTCTTGGCGATTATTTCAAAACAAATCATATGATCGAGACAATTTCTGTTGCTATAGACACACATAAACACAGCTCTTTCAAGGACAACACCTATAGAGTGAATGTAACTCCTTCACTTCTTTGTCCAACCTCATCCTGTCATTTCATTACTTCTTCTAGTCCGGCTCTCCTGAGACGTCAGCTCTCGGTGCAGCAGCTCCGACATTCCCATAAAGTCAACCTCAAACACAACTACAGAGCCAGAGGTGTGCACTCTGGGTTTGCAGATCTAATCCTGACAGGAAAGTAAATCACAGAGTTCTGTTTGTCTCCAACTAAACAGTGTTTGACTTTCCAATTCTAATGTACCTCCATTTGCCATACTTGCCAGACTATGCACACAACATCACATTCACTCTAACAGAGGGATTTGGGAATTAAGCCTGGGATTTTAGAACAAATATAATACCACCCCAGCAGAAGTGCATAAAGACCTTACATCAAACAAGACTTGAATGGTGAAAAATTCTGGTTTTATAGACTAGGAACGAGCTCATGTAGAACAGGGATATTTTCAATACTAATACATTTCTGAACAGACCTCAGTTTATTGAATCCATATGTTCTTTGCAGGGTTATCCAGTGCATTGTCTCTTATTAAAATGAATACAGAGAAACTGTATAAAAGTATCAACAAGGACATCACTAGGGGAGTCAGATCTACTCATCTGTTACACATATCACAAGTCATTATTTAATAAACACTGTACATGTCCCTGTCACCCAGCCTTCTCAGACCCTCTTACACATTAATATTCCAGCTAAGCCAGCATGAAAACCAGAGGTGGGTCATTTCATTGCAGTGTGTGCATGTAAGTGTGCACTCGTTTGTGCATGTTTTAACTGTAAAATTGTAAAAACAAGACCTCTGTTAATCTGTATTCATTGAAATATCCAGGACCCCGCCGTGCCCGCGCCCCCCCCACACACACACACACACACACACACACACTTCAATTAACATTATCCTTATTTAACAAACATCTGAAAATGACTCTCATTAGTGAACATTTAGTGTCTCTGTTCCTATTCTTTAGTTCTTGTATTTTCTTATTTTGCAAAAATGTGATATTATTTTTTGAGTTCTAAATATTTAAAAAAAATATCTTCAGTAAAGCATATTTGATAGAAAAAACAAGCATTTCCAGTGTCTCGTACATTTTCCTTGTAATATATCTCAGCTTATTAGTATATGTAATTTGTCACTGTGATTTTAATTATGATTTACTTTTTTAGGGAAAGTATTTGCAGAAGCCATTTTTTAGCTTCTGACCTCTCCTGCAGAAAGTCCTAAAACAAAAAAAACAAAAAAAAAAAGCAAAAACACCATGTTATCATATGTAAAGTGCAAATAAACTAAACTAAACTAGAAAAACCATGTGTTACTCATGTCCAGGTGTTGGCATTATTGCATTTTACACGCGACAAGGCCATGAAAGTGCTGCCAATTAGAGATTCTACATCTACATGTACTCTCGTGGAGTGAGACACACACCTGACCTAGCCAATCCCGGCTCCTCACTCAAGATTTTGACCCCGTCCTACTTGTTGTCATTCTGACGTGCAGCACTGACAGCAGCATCAGCGGCAGATACTGTGCTGCTTTACTGTCCCTTTTCATTCAGACACGCAAATCATCACTAAAGCTTTAGCCTTGGTCTGACGTGCATACATGAATAAAATTGACACGCTAACTCAATGTAGATCCTGCTCCTCACCAGAAATAAAAACAACACTCTCTTATGGTTGACGCATCACATACTCAATACATGATGTGAATGTTAAATACACATTGACTTATGCATGAGTGCGGGGCAAGAGGCACTAACTGGAAATGGGATTACAATGCTAGTTCCACTGCCACAAATAATGCTGTCATATGAATTGTAATGCACACTTAACAGATATAATGTACACAGTTGGCTTGTATGCGATTCCAGTGGGATTATTTGGCACTAAAAGCATCTCCATAAAGACTGAATGGACTGTAAAATGGAGCCTGATGGCAATGAAACTAGTACTTATCTAAATGACAATCAGATACTCAGTGTAATATTCTTGCAGACACACATTTTTCCCTTTTATACAATGCAAAATGCCACAGCCTCTTTAGAATTTCCTCTAACTCAGCTATGTTACGGAGAGACCCCAATACCCACAATCCATCTCTTATGAGTGCATCAAACCAGGCCACCTCTCCAACCGCCTGTTATCCAGCTCCAGAGAAGCCACAGGTCGTTATTATAATACTTAGTGTTGCAGCTGAAGAGTTCATTTCTGAATTTGGTTTTTCCAGGAACTCATTTCTAAGTTTCATCAACCGCTTATCTGCATGCCAACTCAAACAAAAGCCAATACAGGACATTAATATAAAGAAAAGGAAAAATGTGAAAAGTCAATGAACTATTCAGAGCAGAATCCTACTAGTACTGTCACACATGCCAGATTGCCACAGCTGATTTCCCTCCAAAAACAACATTTCTATCTGTTTTTTCTTCCCCCCTCCCCTCCCCAAATTTCTCCATGGTGGTAATGGTGGTGGGGATT
>JAPTYQ010000008.1:20235126-20249545 GCA_029814465.1 Ostorhinchus cyanosoma
CCCTCCCCTCACCCCTCCACCCATGCCTGGGAGGATGACATCAGGACACCCCTCCCTCTCCTCTACCTCCTTCTCTGTCTTTACATTTTGTCATTAAAAAAATCCAGGTTAGCTAAATGTTTAAATACAATTAATTCAACGGCTAAATCCTACTTTTTTAATCTTGACTGGGCACAGTTCCCCTCCTGCTACACACGCAACAAAACAAAACATGCATATTTATTTATCTGCCAACTAAAACACTTGGAATCACAATGACAAATTCCACTACCCCACCTTGTGGTGTTTGCTTCCAAGCACAGATTTACAACTTGTAAATCAACATTCAGGAACATGCTGTCACAGCGACCTAGTTCACGTCGCAGCACCGCTCACATCCCATCTCTGCCCGGATCAGTCAGTTAGTACTGGCTGAACGGCGATGGCAGCGAATTGTGCCGCTGCCCAAGCCAAAGCATGCTGGGTACACAGATGGAGCAGACAGAAGGAGGCACAGGGAGTGAGTTGGAGAGAAAGGGGGGAATAAGAGAGTAAGGAACTGATGCTTACAACAGATGTTTGCCACAGTTCCCTTATTGCAGTTACACTTTAGATGGCACTTTATCAAAGCTTCAACAGACGGAGCGGTTGCACCATATACGTTTTGAAAGCTGACATGTAAACTAAACACGACTGTTTGGATAAATGGACAAATAAATGTAATCACTGGTGTAAATTAGATGTGGTCTAAAAATGCACAATGACATGAATGGACAATTCATATCATAAATTTTTTATTATCATGTGAAAACTGCACTAATTCCAAAGTTTAAACCTCTCATATGTTGTGATTCTGTTATAATGTATAACAGAATCTCAAGTGTTTTCTGTTGTAATGTGTAATTTTAAAATAAGAAGTTACTTTTTCATCATATATACTTCTCAAACATCTTTTGTGTCCATGAAAAAAAAATCAAACACAAGTCCTGTAACATTTTAATGCCAATAAATGTAATGCATATTCATAGTATTATGTATTACAAGTCATACAATATATATTTAACATTTGATTTACAGAGTAGTTGTATATGAATACTATATTAGAAATACTATTTTATCATCTTCTGTTTTTGAGATCAAGTTTCAAATTTCAACATTAAAAACGTTATTTTTATATTCCTCAGAGATTTTGGATAACTTTAAGACAAATGCAAACTACATTTGCTAGGAAATATTTGAGTAATGCATTTCATAGTTACAAAATGGAGCTAATGCTCTTTCATGTCAAATTAATAACCTTAAATCTAAAATTTTAGTTTATAAAAAAGTAAGCACCAAACTTTAGTTGCATGTGTCTTTTTGGCATAAGATATCCTCTGTAGATGCAAATGTTTAGCATAAAAACAAAAAGTACACACACACACACACGCACACGCACACACACACACACACACACACACACATGAGAGGATCAGATGTTCCCAGTGTTCACACATTCACTGTTCCAGTAAAATCTACATTCCTGGACCATGACTACTTTTGATGGGAGTAAACAGCCACACTTGATCAGCCATTTCGAATTCAATTTAGGCTGCAGGCACGGCTCAGTTAGCCACTCATCACAATGAGTAAAGACGTAATCAATGCACTCCGCTGTGAAACAAGTATTGGATTGACACAGTTATCCTCAGAAGATAAATGGAGATTAGGGAAGCTTCTCTCGCTGTCTTACAATGCGCAACTCACAGCCTCAACACAATCAAAAATACTCCATAGCGTTCTTGTTTTTGTCAATACACATGATATGAACTTTGATTTCTATTTCACGCCTCAGTCTCAACACTGTTTATAGATAATAGTGGGTGGCTGTGACATTATGGTGCAGAACACCCCATGCCTCTGGATTTGAAATACCCTTTTTCATATGGTTGAGCAGATTTAACGCAACTGTGAAAATGGCGTGATTCACCACCCTCTGATCTTTTAACTTCCTCGATGTGAATCACTCTCTTTTACAGACATTTTTTTAAGAGCAGCTGTGGTGACTAACTGCATCAGAAAAAAAAAAAATACCCCTTCATCTTTTATAGAATGACTTCATTGTTGATAATCACGCGCTGTACACTGGTGAAGTTGTCGCTAAAATGACAACGGAGCACCAGAAAATACTGTTCAGTGATGTTAAATATGTTGTACTTTCACTTAGTATACAATCATTCTTCTCATGTAAAAAAAAAAAAGGGGTAGATGGGAAAAATGTTTCCAAGCAGCAGAATTGGTGGTTTGGAGAGATCTGAGATACCACATGTGGCTCTGATTCAGAGGGTGGAAACAGACAACAGCCCTGCTTCATTTAGCCATCTATTATCTCAAGTTTCTCAATCTCAACTGGAATTTTTTTTAACACACAAACAAAGCAAATAAAGAATTAGACAGTCTCAAGAGTTTTAATGTGAAGTAATTGTTGTATAATTCAGAAAATCACATGGTTTTACTTATAAACAAATGCAGCTTCTAGGTTTTGCTTCAAAATCAGGAAAGCTTCATTTGCAATCATGGTTGAAATAATGAACCTGGATTATAAATAGAACAAACCTATTGCTGGTGCAGGCAAGATGTATGCATTCTCCACATTTAACTTATATAGTACTGATACAACAAACCCTCAACAGCAAAAGGAATCAGCAGGAACCACAACGAGCATACAGCTACTGTCCAGCAACCACTAATGAACCAACACCATGTATCAACAGACTGAATAAAGTATGAAATTCATCATTTACACATATTATGTATTCTCTGTATAATGCTATCATCGAGTTTTCTTCTTCAAACAAAAACTCATAGCTGGTTATTGTGACGGTGGGTCAAAGCAACACAGTGTCTTCTAATCTTCATGTAATGTGTCAGCTGATAGTTTACATTATAGCTCTGTTAGCTTAACACATTTTTTAGACAAAAAAAATCCCCCCTCACAGTAAAACCACAAATCACATTTATTTTCTGCACAGTTTGAGTTGTAGCTGCACTAAAGATCTATTTGGAATCGTCCAAACAAGGTCCGAACTGTCACAGTTTAATATGAACCGTGAATCAACAAACAGGGAACTCAGAAAACATAACAATATCACATAGTAATTTTTTTAACCTTCATCAGCTTCATAATCAAACTCTCCACTGTATAAGAAACACTGAGATTCTTTTCATTTAGAGCTGTGTCCAGTGGTGAAAGCAACTACAGTGCTTATTAGGGGTGTGATGGTGCACTGGATTGTACCAAACCATTTCGGTTTGGGGCTTTCAATACAACACACAGGTGTACCGAGCAAATACATGTAGCCTATGTGAAGGACGCAAACACTTGGGAAGCAGGTGGCCACAACCTCAACCCATGTGCAGGGTGTTGCCTCTATACAACCCCCCCAAAAAAACACTTTATTCTTAGGCTGGGGCGCCGATAAGGAGGGGAAAACATGACAACAGAGAGTATAAAAGAGGCACAGAAGCCGGGTCGGACATTCAAAGCATGTTAAGTTTCACTTTCTGTTTTCCGTAGTTATGGAACGCACCTCCCCATACCCCATTGCCCGCTTCACTTGTCTCCTTCACTACCGAAAACCAACCGAACCGAAATTTTTCTGTACCATAACACCTTCTAGCTTTTATCACTTCGTCACTTTCTCTGACTCTAAAAGTTGCTTCTTAGTGGTTCCCATCCCATCTTGTCACTTTGGTCAAATGCCCTGTGGCATTCATTTTCCTAAATGTTGAATACCAATAGAAATTCACTACTCCCTCTAGTGTCACATAAATCCATCCCTGTGAATATATTCAGTTCATATCACTACAATACATTGGCATCTTTGCTAGAACTTCAGAGATCTTTGATAATTTTGCGTGATTATCATCATCATCATAGGTAATATTTAAAAGCAGAAAGGCCCCAGTTTAACTTAATTCTTTCTTCCTGGGTACAAACAGAGGAAGAATGATATCATGAAGATAAACCAGTCTGAATGATCATATGGATACCTTACAGAGCTGTTGAGGCAAGCTTGAAATCTGTGGATGTTAAAAATGTTAATAACTGACAATAATTACTTCATGCAACTTCTCTAAACCCTATGAATACTTCTAACAAAACCAATCATACACACTAGAAATAAGAGACTACAGTGTGTTATAGGAACACACAGAATAAAGGATAGTCTAGACATACTGCCAGGATGCTGCCTCTGTACACTCATTACAAAAAAGGAAAAACAAAAAACAAAAACCCATTATTGATGTATAAATGAGCTGCGAGTATGAACTTGGACACGCACCCACACAAAAAAAGCCACTGTCAATTTAAAGAAGAAAATCTCTGCTTTGTCTTGCTCTTTCTTAAAACTCACACAGAAATGCACAAACACACCCACAAATCAATCCCACTACCCACTATAATCAATCCCAGGACTCTGAGGAGTGCTTCACTTTATTACAAACTCCCTACTTCATCTCTCCAGCAATCTGGAAACATCGAACTCAAGTCTCTTATTCAGCCATCAGCCCACTCCCAGCCTCCTCTACAAAACACTTACTCACAAACACACACTCTCACACACACACACACACACACATACACACTAGTATCTCCACGGCCCTCTCTCTCTTCTCTCCTAGACAGCCTTCAAAGCAGAAGTTTGGAGCCTTAGCTGGTCCCAAGGCTCCTTTTGATACACAAACACACACGCACACACACTCTTATGCAAACGATCCCACTGGCTTTTTCACTGAATTTGTAGCAGTGGGGTGGAAAGCTTAAACACTGGTGGAAACTCCATCTCCTTGTAATAATCGAATCAATCTTTTTTATGATTACAACATAAATCTCCTGGACTCATGCACACAAATAAAACAACACAGACACACTTGTAGATAGTGTCTCTTAACATACAAGAGAAAAAAAAGGGAGTCTGTGTTACCTTCGCAGATTCTGTCCAGTCGCTGGCGTTTCACTTTGTGTTTGTCGGCCAAAGCCATCCTGATGTGATGCGAAATGCTCTCTGTTTTGTTGATTTTCTGTCCACCTCTCCTCCTCCTTTGGGTGCCCAGTAACACAAGTACAAGTTAGCTCGCGGGTGTGTTGCACCTGAAATCGCATCAGAATTACAATCAGTTTTATTTGACACATGCAATGAATAAATAAACAGTAAACGATGCGTTTTACAGATACAAATATGACTGTGAACAATATCAAACAGTTTCATAACAAACTTCCATCACAGGTTCCTTGGCGGGTCATAATCAAAACATGCAAACATTATTTACGACTAGAACAGAACATATTATCCAACAGTTGACAGATATATAATTAATCGACAAATATTATCAAGCAGAAGTCTCAAGCAACTCTTCCAACTGTGCTTCTTTCACAATATAATGATTTTCTTGGAGCTTTCATCTGTGGGTTGGACCAAATAAACTGTCTGAGTAAGTCATTTTGCACATTTTGTTCTGACGTTTCACAAAGCAAAGCAATTAATCAAGACCCTTTTTTTTGGCAAATAAAAAAAATAATCAGTCCTTGCTCTTTTGAGAACATAAATCATACAGGAGAGATGTCAAAAGCATAAGGTGAAAGGACTGAAAAACAAGAAAGCAATTCAAAAACTGCAAAATACAATAAAATGCAGAGTCACTGGTTGCAGAGTTTACGTTGCTTTAAAGCTGATGACACAGAAAACGCTTTTGACATAAGACGACAATGAAAACCTTCAGTCTCAACTATAAAACGTGATACACGATCAGTCACGACTGCTTCCTTTCTAGATTATTTACTGCAACAACAAGGAAGTGTCCCAGCAGTATACATGAACAGTGACAATATTGACAATTGTCCTGTGGAGAGATGACTGTCCACTAGAGGGAGCCTCACCTCAGAGTACGCCTTTGATTCAATGAAGCGGACAAAAAAAAAAAGACAATTTCTGAAATCCTCCATAGTTGAACAGAATATGGCAAAAAGCAGACAAACAGTGAGTGAGTGAGTGAACAAATGAGGCCTTTTACCAAATCATTGTCATTTCTGAGTGACTGATGCTCCTCTAAAGAGCAATCATCTAATTGGTTCCTCCTGAAGCCTGAGGGACATGGCACAGTTTTTGGAGAAAAAGCGGGCGGACCGAAAAATGCACAAGAGCGCACGAGCACAGTCACTTAGGTACACACAAAGAGACACTGGATGACATGATGAACAGATATGTAGGCTCTGCGCACAGGCACATTCACTCTGAGGGCAGCGAGTCACACCGAGGAATGTGGGTCAGTTAGTCAGCAGGCAGGAGGAGGTTGTATCAGCAAAATAAAGACAGAAAGGGGGAGTGGTGGGAGGGAGAGCATGTACTAGAAAAACATCATCTAACAGGATGGGTACAGTGCATTGCCATCCTCCTCCCACCTTGTAACTGTAGCTCTTCCCCTTCATAACCCTTCTACTCTTTCTTTACATATCTGCCTCTAGGCCCAGTGCTGGAGCGCTGCACTTTGAGAATGGCTCTCACTTGACTATTTAAATCATGATGTATTGATATTTGTGCTGTAACTACAATTATAACTGTTATGTTTCAGGGGGTGGAAGACAGGCAGAGCAATATGGCTGAATGATGAATTGATGTTGAATTTTTATTTGGCCAGCTGTTGAGGCAATTTCCCAGCTGCAGGGTTTTAGAAGAGGGGTGGGGGTAGTGGTGGTGGGGGGCACTGCAGCCCGGTGAATCTGAAGAAAACATCGGGTGCTAAATTTCTCCTGCACTGAAAACACTGTAGTCTCCTGTCTGTGTCTGACACTGACAAAAACACTACATGTCTTTCTTTAACTAAACACATTTCGACTTGCTTCACCAGTCAGCTGTGCTCCAGCTTTCCTCCTCCACAAGGTAAGCCTTCCTGCCAAAGAGCTGCAGACCCACATGTGGGAGTCAGAGGAGAAGTAATTGAGCAAGAGGGAAGGCAGGAAACAGTCAGTCAGAGGCGGGGGAGTCACAGCGCCTTGGCTATGAATAGACTGCAGGAGACATGCATGGGCATCTCTGCCTCTGTGCTGCAGAGCGTTAACACTGCGGGTCATGAGAGCATCTGACCACCATGTTATTACAGCATGAACTCTCTTTTTCAACCTGATCAAGATCTCACTTAAGTCAGAGCTGGCTCAGTGAACATGCACAGTAACACACTGATCTACTGTGCAGGTGTCTGCAAAACATGACTTTTTTAACTCCAAGATGTAGAACATTCATGATAGAAATACCACTGTATAAGAGACTTTGAATAACATGATATCATCACAGTAAAAGTATTCAGTGCAGCGCAGCTCTGTACTGAATACTCTGTGTGGAAACTACATTCCAGACAACCCTGGTTATATATAGAGTGGGTATAATGTAACGCAATAAGTGTCTTATTATATGTTATAGGCCTGCACACTCAGTCAGTAATACATGAGTGACAATATGGAAAAATGTACCACGAAGATAAGATAAGATAAGATAAGATAAGATAAGATAAGATAAGATAAGATAAGATAAGATAAGATAAGATAAGATAAGGTTCTGAGAGAAAATATGAGAGCAATAAAAAGAATCCACTGAATGTTTGACCTGGGGTTACATTTTTCCAACAAAAACCAAATTGTTTTGTCCATTTTAATGTATTTTTAAGTGCTTTATATATTTTTTTAATAAAATAATATAATTAACATCTTTGGCATCCTTCGGCAAAAACTCAATTCTTTTCAGATCAGTTCAGGGAGTCTGACAGAACAGGTGACCTCTGCTCTTTGACGGCGTTTTCAGGCTGTAGAAATTCTTCCCTGACACCCCAATTTTGTCTAATCACACGTGTTTTCAGACAGACTGGTGGTTAAATATATGATTGACAGCTGTAATTCAGAGGTTGCACCAGATATTTTTATTGTACGTCATTTTGACGAACAGGGTCGTAAAAATTCAGTCATAACACATTATTATCTGTCATTTCAAAAATTAATTTTTTAATGATAATGAGACACATTAATTTTTAATGCTCAAAAACATCTCAATAATGCAGCAACTGTAGTTGCTGCTGGCTGATAAACCAACATGATATCATGACTTGTATAAATATACATGCCACTTTTAATTGGTGTGTTATCTGTACATATAAGTTTTCCGCGTGTATGTTCACACCGCGTCAAATACTGAGGGCAAGAGTTAGAGTCAGGGTTAGTGGAGAGCTTGGCGTAAATTGACACGCCATCAAATGGCATCAATGGTGTTGAATAACATGTGAAAGGTAGAAAATAAATACGTATAGCATGCCAAATGCCATAAGAACTGGCGTATTACTTTTATACTTCATCCTCCACTGCATCAGTCCCTCTTTTTTCACCACATTTATCAATACCATCACATTTACTGGGCTTTTTAAAATAACTTACAAGACTCTGCAGTCTTAACACTTTGTGCTAGCAAAGTAGCATGTAATTTTGGCTTAAGTCAGCTAAACAAAAAGACAAGTCTTGACAATGACTGATTAATATGCACACTCACCATCAACTGGACAGGGAGTGTACTACAGTTGAACTAACTGAATCATCTGAAAGGAGTAACGGTGTTGTCTTCAGCGTAGTTGTGAAGGGTGACGCTGCAGGGTTATATACAGGTAGGATGCTGTTATGGACTGTTCGATGCCTTATTAAAAAAGAGACAGACCAGTGATCCTGGGAGCAGGTTCTGTTCAGTGTTGTGTGAAAACATTCTTTGGTAGATTACCCTCAGTATTTTAATCTGTCAAAATGACAGACAGCCTTCAGAATTTTCCATCATCTTTTTAAAAAAAATCAGTCAATGACAGAATATTTTCAGTTAACGCAACCTCTGCTGTAATTACCAACCACTGATCACATTCTGTGAGATGTAAACTGGACACACTTTTTATTGCTCTGCTTCGGGTCTCACCACAAAAGTTTGGAAAAGTGACTTCACTTTTCCTAACGGTGTGAAACTGTCAGATCTATATTCATGTTTTGCCTTTTGATTTGGACCAAGAGGAGAGAGCTGCACAGGGAAGTTATGTATTTCCAACTTCTTGCTCCCTGATTTTGGCCCTTGCAGTTGCACAAAACTCCAAGTCAATCACTATCTTCCAAGCTCTCCAAGCTTCCACCATGTCATCAGCAAAACATGTAACAGTCAGTGTCATGTTTGAACTGAAATAGTTAAGGTTATTTTAAATTACATCCACAGGAAAGGGTTAAAATTAGAAAGTTAAGCAAGCGCTCCTTGCATAAAGTTCTTGCCCCTTTTTTGACTTAAATATAAATATTTCTCATTACCATACAGTATCATGTAGGATGTACTCTGCCAAATCCACTCTTATCATCTTATCATCACCTGGAATTGTTTCAGGTGTGACAGCTCCCCACCTCTGGTGGTCTCAGTGGGACAGCAAACCCCACTGGCTTTCCAAGAATGAACTACTCAGCAGTTCCAGAGCTCAATCCTACCAAAAACCCATAACTGTGGTGAACATGACTTCATTTCCATAAATTAATTCCAGACACTTGACTTCTGTGACAAGGGGATCCACTCCATTTCAGAAGGAAAAAAAAAAGTCAACTCCACTAAACAAGTTGAGAAGTCAACAACAACTTTGAGCAGCGCTCTCAACCAGAGAAGTGCCAAAGAGGAAGTACAGTTATTCTGAAGCCCTTAACACCATCGCTGCTGGATTGTTACTCGACTAAGTGCTGTTATGTAACTAAATAATAGGAGGATTGACCTGAGAGAAACTATGCGCTCAGAGCTGCAGGAGAGGAAAAGGAGAGAAGAAAGTCACACATGCTGAAACGCACATCCACAAGCCAAAAATACACAACTCCAGGGTTTGTGTGGCTCAGCGTCCGGAGGGAAGGCACTCCGCACATGCAGAAATGTGTTACTTGTGGCTAGAGTCATGTTCACAGGTTTCACAACAAGTCTGAGTATGTTGCAGAGTCAAATTGAGATCAAAGTAACGGCTGTGTGATCTGACCTGAGATCACAATGCTGTTCTTTGTAGGTCAAGTATTACAAGGACAAACTGAAATTTCTGTCTAATGATGTCAGCTACAGTTATTATAATACAAGACATACTCCAAGGGAATAGGACTGTCTGTGGCTCAGTCATTCTTGCAGTACAAAACAATTATTCATTCTTTCATTCATTTTCCAGACCATTTAGTCCTTGGGAAGGAAGTGGGGGTGCTGGAGCCCATCTCGAAGGTGGGGTACAACTTGAACATTTTGCCAGTTCGTCACAAAGCCGATATAAAAACACACCACCGTACACTCTTACATTCACACCTCCCAAATAACGTTTCTGGGGAATAATTACAACAAATATTATTTTGTAATATATACTGAGGTGCAGATAGCTGCTTATTAACACACTGGCTATTAGACTTTTAGTGTCTTTTGGTTAGTCATTATAAAGGGCTTACTGATGATTTATTCTGCATTATTATAGAGTACAACAGCTTTTCTGGAATAACCCCAATTACTGCTTATTGGTGAGGAAGCTCTTATACATGAAATACTATCTTAATGTGTTTTTTAATATCCCTAATAATACAATAACAACACAATAATCTTATCCTTTGTAGCATTTGAGGATTATAGTCTATTAAAACATAAAACTACTAGTGTTAATAGTGTCCAAAGGAACTCATACTAAGTTCTCCAAAAACAAATGAGGTCTGTCTCATGACTATAATTCACCAGTAGTTTGACACTCATTAATTCACGCAGGTTCCCTATTCTAAAGTTGCCTCCTCTTCACACTTGTTAAATGCATCATAGCAGAACTACAGTCAATAACAGATGCACATGAGTTACAAATGATCCAAGATCTTAATGAGGGTGATGGAGTCAGGATGATCACTGGGAAGTGGGGTAGTCTGTATTATTTGCACATATATGCAATGAAAAACAGAAGATACAACAACATTTTTAATGATACGACATTTGAATTTCACTAAACCATGCATTATTTTAGTATAAAATACTCTCACAAGCTCCAGATAACACTGCAAACAGCTTTTTTTTTTAAGTCTCTAGGTATAAGTAAGTTGCAGGTTTAGTATCAGCTCCATAGGGGAATCAGGATTTACACAAACAGACACAATATGAATAAGTAAGCAATGATTAAATTAAAAACTGTAAAAATACAATTACATATAATTCTATCTCTCTATATACATTGCATTATTAGTAGTATGGTATGGTGATTTAGCAGAAAAGATGGTGTCAAGTGCAGGTATAGGCTAATTAGGCTGCAATATTATTACAAAGATAAATGTCATTCATTTAACACACTTTCTACAATGCAGACACTCTACACCCACAAAATAAGCTCTTTCACTTCATTAATACTTCTAATACATGGCTAAAGCATGTTTTAGATTTCATGCTGCCATCCTCATACAATACCAGCCACAGTAAATAGTGTATAGATTCATGATTAAACAGTGTAACAGTTATTTATACACACTTACTGGATAGGCCTTTCACACTTCCAGATATTCAAACAGCTTTCACACTGTTGCATGTTTTGGCTGCAAACCTGTAAGGTTGTCTTGTGAAGCCTTGAAATAGATGATTTCAGTTAACAATTCCAAAGCTTTTCACATGATGGACCTAAAGAATAAATCTCTTTGCATAAATTAGCAGTGCAGAGATAAGCAGTCTACAGTGTTTCCAGCTTCAAAACACTCGTGAAACTTGGCACATCTACATTGAAGGAGAAGATCAGACACTGAGCGCAACCACCGCTACACTCCTGCATATCATTTTACGAACAGACATGAACAGTCTAAGTCCGATTTCCATCTATGCACCACAAGTCTGAGTGCCACGCCAAGCGTTACGCGACGTTGTTGCAGCTGTTGCATCAGGTTGAGTGGTTATGAATTTATAAAGAACTTCCACATCTGACGCCCCAGACATCAAGACATTCCACAAGTAGAAAGACAGTGTTTTCACTTTTCCAGCTCTTTATATTACATCTCTTTCACTCTTTTTGTTCATTTGTCTCTTTGTTGGAGGGGAGATGAAAGCCAAGCAGCCCATGAGATCTTGTTTGGGCTGGTAATGGTGCTAAAATCACAGAGGGAAAGGGAAAGGGAAAGTGAAAGAAAGAAGAATGTCTTTCTTATCCAGGCCATCTCTCAGAGGAACCTCTTAACAGATGAAGAAACCTATAGATTTGGCTGAAGGTTAAAAAGTCTGAGAATAAAATACAAATATTATCAAAATGCATGTTAGACTATAATATTTGTGGAGTCAAAGAGGAGATTTCATCTACAAAAACAAAGTATTTTTCTCAGTTTTTTCCATATCATTACTTCATCACCACTTTCTCATTGTACAAGAAATCCACTAACATCTTCATCACACTTTTGTCTTCATTGCTAAAGTGTACAATCTGTTTTCACTCTGGGTCACGTGATTCCACAGTAGTCACAGGTATTTATTGGTTCCATCTCTGATCAGTAATGACGAAAACACAACAAATGAATCAACACTATAATGCTTATAATCAGCAACAAATTTCACCGATTTCCAACAAGGACATATTTGATAATCACTCAGTCATTTGATTTTGCAAGAGGCCATGAAATATGAGGAAAACTGTAGCCACCGTTATCTGTATCTGTCTCCTGAGTTTCCATAAAATGTCAAGCAAATGGCCAAAATGAAAAAAACTAAATAGTTGTGTTTAACTGATTTGGAGCAAATGACATTGTCGCATCATCAGGTGGTGTCGTAGGTTGCATATGGCTCTAACGCTACTTTTCCGTTGTTGGTATCAGTTCGACTCGTGCAATCGTACTCAGTTTGGCCGATCATTACAGCGAAGTAGCATAAACTAGTGTGACGTCAGCACAACTGCAACTACAAACAACTAAACAATATTTTCAGGCAAAAACAGAGTTCTTTACACATAAAATCTTTGGTCGATTTATCAAGAAAGAGTCTATGTCAAAATTTGCTTAGATGTTTTTGGATGTTTCTTGCCAGCTTGGCTTGACCCACGTCTCGACATGATGACACAGTACAATCTGAAGCAGTGATGATTCCGATTCGACCAATCTGTGATCTGCACAATTAGCTTATAGCCAATATTCCACGCTGGCCAAGGGGGTGGTAGAAACACGATGGAAACGCCAAAAAATCCTTAAGACTTGATGTGAAGTGAGCAGATACTATCAGTGAAAAAGCGTTATAATATACAGAGTAAAAGCAGATCATTCTGTTGGTGTTTTCCACATGACACCACACTACGTCTTGTACTACCAGACATGTTTTCACACTTTATTGGAATATCTGAATGTGTTCACTATGCCAGAATTTATCTGAAAAAGGTTTTTCCATTTACCCTCATGTGCATTTACTCATCTACAAAAAGGAAAATCCTCAAATGAAGAAGCATTTTTCAAATTTCCCATAAACAAACTTTTCTAGGCAAATTTCAACGGATATAGAATAACTTTATGGAAACATGCATTCACAGTGTGTTCCACTTAAATCTGTATTCTTAGCATATTTAAGACATAAAATGTGATCAAATTAAGAACAGAAACAAACTTGTCCACTGACAGTGAGAAATAAAGCCAAATTACCCATTTCAAAAAGATTTATGGAGTCATTTTGGAGTAAATATATGCTCTTAGTTACCATAAACATGAATTAAAAAAAAAGAACAAAGCTGGAAGGAATCCTTGAGATAAACTGAATATCAGATTTTACGTTTGTATTTCTAACAAAAAAATATGCTGATCTCTTCCTTCTGGCCGGTATCCAAAGGTCTGTCAGTCTACTTATATTTATTGGTTACTGTCTCAATATCTTATGTGGAGAATATAACCTTTGAGCAAAGAACTGTATTCATTCTGATGATTAAATTAACATGGTTTGGACCTGTTGTGAAGGATGCAGTTTCAGCGGACAGTAGCTGCAGCAAAATCTCATTAATAGTGCATGTCTTTAAACAGCGATAGCTTATAGTTAACATTTGGAGGAAGAAGTGTGCAGCAGCTACCCAAAGTGACTGCTTAAGAGGCTATGATTTATGTCCCTGAAAGTGCAAGATAGCAGAAAAAAAAAACAGGGAGAGAGGGGAAGGTGGTTAGGGTTTCTCTTCTCTCATTAATCGGATAGTTGGGGCTCCGAGGGGCACGTAAAGCTGTCTCTCAGCCTGCTGATTTACACCTTCCTCCTCCCTGCCAGCCACTTTTTTTTCCCCCCACTCCACTCCTCACTGTCTAAATACACTGGTTACCGACAATTACATCTCTCCTTTTCTACCTCTCCATCAACATGAACATCCTCCAGTTCTGTCAGTCCATCTATGCCTCTTCTGTGCACCCTTTTCCCCCCTT
>JAPTYQ010000008.1:20253575-20264369 GCA_029814465.1 Ostorhinchus cyanosoma
GCGTACACAGAATTAAATGGTCTGTGATCATTTCTCACCAGGGGCTGCAAAGTTAGCGATAATTGGTTCCTATTTTTGACGTAAATTGTCGGGTTGGAACAGGTGGAGGTAAGTAGACTAACGTTACTTTCTCTGCAGCTTGAACATTTTACAGACACATTTAAATACAATACAATGAACAAGTTTATGGCAACATAACTTAAAATCTACCATATCAAATTTAATACCTTTTAAAGACTTTAAGGTATTACATGCAGATTTGTAAATTCAAGACTTTTAAGACTTTTGAAGACCCTGTGGGAACCCTGTACTTATGACAATGAGGGCATCACAGTAAATCATGACAGGCTGACAATGAGGTATGAGGTACAATGCAAAAGACCCTGAAACCAGAACTAAAAGCAATCCAGAAGACATTTATTTAGTATTCACACCAATGGGTTTCCTACAGACTGGAGATAATTGCACTGTACTAGGTCTGAGTGAATCAGGTCCAGCAGTAACCTGCCCACAGCATCAACATCTTGCCAGCTCCTTCAACACAAGCTATAATATAAGCAGACTGGAAGTTAGTCGTGTTAATGGGGTTAAGGAAAGGCCAAGTTGCCCCAGAGGCCAACTTGCTTTGAGCCGAACACCACTGACCTAGATTAGTATACCAACCACAGCAGCAGCAGAACTATTAAACACACCCCGGTTTCCTGTATCCTGCTTTTCTGTCTGTGTGTGAAATGATTCCATCTGTCAGTCTCAGCTGGGCTGTGAGAACGCCGCCGAACGCTGCTGCCCACACACAAACGCAAACACGCACACACAGAACGACCGACCGCCACACACCAAAAAAACACAGACGTGTCGGCTGCGAACTGGGGCCAAGGTGGGTGTCTGGCTGCATCCACCCTCAAGGGAGGTCTGAAATACTTTCCAGCATTTAAGGCTCAGATTGGAGCAGTGGGATGGTCATCATGGCGCACACAGTACAATCAAATGAGGCAGTTATTACCTTCTGAACACCACTAAAAGAACGCACACCAGTGTCACATATATTTAATTTCATCTCAATGGGTAACCTGTAAAGACCTGTATTCAGTCACAGCAGGTTTTCTCTCTTTATACACCACCTATGTTGAGTTCTTCACTTGTGGTACTTCCTTTTCAGGCTGCTTGGTAAATTAATAGCTAGGTTTAATAAGACCAATTTATCATTGTGTGCTTCTGCCCCTGTCTTAGTGTAAGTATATGTGTGTTTGCTTCTTTTTATGCATATGTGAATGCATATCTGGGAGTTTTTATTACACCAGCCTGCATTTCGGACCAAGGACGGTGGCTGGTATTCAACAGATACCCGACAAAGACAAGCTATGGAGAGCCAGCGCATCCTTCAGCCACCTGCGAGCAAGAACACACAGGGATCATCCTGAGGAAAAAAGAGACAACACAAGGGCACAGATGGATTAGGAGGCACAACTGTTATTTAGAAGAAAATAAAGGACAGACAGCTTAGTGGTGGAGGCTCAAAAGAGAGAGAGACAGAGAGAGAGAGAGAGAGAGAGAGAGAGAGAGAAGGTCAGGGATGAAGTATAACCAAGGGAGAAAAGACATAGACAAGTCGAAGTAGAAAGTGGAACAAAAAGCCGTGCTCTGTGAGGTTTCAGATCTCAAACTACCCCCGAGGCTGTAAAGACCTGAAAACATATAACATCAAGTCAACTTTATCATCACTTTATCATGCAGTGAGCAGAGAAATGAAAATACTTTCCCCGTGGCATCTTCCAGGCAAGAGTAAAAGTAAAAACAACAAACCCCGCAAGCGCTAAAAAACAGCGAGAAAACAAATACAAAGGTGGAATATTAACAGTACCTGCATAAAGTGACTGGTGCATGAAATTCAAGAGAGATGCTTCTCTTGGTACACCAACTTTAAGACATTTAAAGTAAAAAAAATAAGTCTTTCTAGCAGCGCTGCATTGACTGCATGGCTGAATGGGATAATAATGACTTCTCACAGTCTTCATTTCTGAATTCCACTGAGCTGCTTTTAACAGCGGGTTCAGTATAGCTGTAGGTAAAATACAGTTTTCATGCATCAGCAAAATTCCAGAAAAAGCAATGTACTTTTGCTCAGTTATCTTGGTAATGGACTATCCTGTCTCCTGATGACCAAAAATACACAAATGAATGACTGGAAAGATGCTCTCTGGAGGTAAAAAGATACTGGCAAATAAAACACCAGGTTTTCTTTTATATTACACTTGAGCTTGATTTATGAGACAGACAGGATACTGAGAATAAAGACGCTAAAAAAACCTGCAGGATACATTTGTATGACGTCTAAAATAGCATTTTCGAAAGCCGTCTGAAAACCCCAGGGACACCTATTTCTAACCTCACACCAACTCCCGAGGGGAGTATTTACAGAGGACTGAGTAGGAGGGACTGAATCTGTGGCTTCTCTCTAGCTCAGTGAAACATTAACCCTCAGTAAATCCTTTTTGTTCAGGATCAGGAATCAAACATCTCCATACGGGTGAAAATCAAACATCTTTTTGTGCGAACAAGCTGACGAGTTGAAAAGCCAACTATCCCACTGAGCTTCTCAGCAGCCGAGAATCAAAGAATTAGCCTCAGGCTCACCAAACATTGATAATATCCATATTCATAGCTAAGGTGATAAGACTCCATCGCTCAGCTCCACCACTCACTTTGTCAACATTTTCATTTCTGCACTAAAGGACAAGATAATGTGTCATTTTTACCAAACAGAAGAGTGATGAGAGGCAGGGCGAGCCATTCTCCCTCTACAGCAACAAGAAGGTATAATAACTGCGGTTATGTGATGTTTTCCGTGTGTGTATGAGCGCTGATAGGGCAGTGATTGGGCTTGTGTCCGCTGTTCATTTAAATCAATGGGAAGTAAAGCCTCTCACTTAACAGTGTGGTTTAGGAGTCAAACGGTTCCATGGACATCTGCCAGATTTTCCCTGTTTGGAAATGTGCCAATATTTAAGCAAGTAAAAGGCTGTTAAATGCATGAAAAGTATGATATGTAGGCAGTTTAACCTGGTATGTTAGAGCGGTTATACCAGACTGCAAAGGTGAAATTAAGGCTTTAAACATAAAGTCGATGTTCTCAACTCTCATGTTGTGCTAATCTTGTATGATTTCCATCATGTAACTGTGACATTCAACATGACAGAAAGACCTTTTCAACTACTTTCCCAAGAAATCATGCTTTTTCCATTAGTATGCTAAGATGAACGGCTCTAAATAGCCCACCATTAGACTAGTAATTTTCTATACTGTGACTGGATATTTTCCACCAATAAGCACCTCTGAAGCGGTTATAACCCTCTCTTTTCATTTTATATACAAAAGAATTTCTTGCTAAAAGAGTTTTTAATGTTAGTTGTACGGCTTTTGAACCTGTAGATTGAACCTGTAGAGTTTCATGCCCATTCAAATGTAGAAGCAGTCAATGTCTGTGACCTTACTATGTCTGCAGAATGTGAGAAATAAGTGAAACTTTTACTGTCAGCTATGAGTAACCAGAAAAAAACACCTCACTATTCAGTTCTTTCTGATATTAAGCATCACAGACTGTGCTACAGCTGCTACACATGACAAGCTTTCCATTGTAGCACTATGTTAATCTTAACATTAACCCTGCTAACACAATTCATACTCTCACTCTTTCAGTTCCAACTGACTTTTATATAAACATAAAAAAAACTTTGAATAAGTTTTATATACATATTTGATGCCTTTATGCACCATACAATGTAAACTACAAGAGTTAAACCCTCAAGTGTAGGACTTATGCAGCAGATATTGAAATAAGAAGAGACAGTTTACTTTGTATTGATCAATACCCTCTACCTACATTAAAGTACAGAAAAATATAATACAAGTTTTTGTCATTTTTCCAAAACTAAACTGCAAGACAAACTACTATCCACCAAAACCACAATTAATACTGACATGTCCGACAGAATACAATTTAACTGAGCTTTATTCTATTCATTTTAACTTGTCAGGTTAATCTTTAACTCCAGACTCTTCCTGTATAGGTGCCTAAACACAACACATATCCCTGCTGTAATAGTACTGATAATTTCTTTGTCTCCACGTAAAAACTAGAGAGCAAATGAGGCCAGGAGGCCAAACACCGCAATCAGGTCAAAGTCCAGGGGGATTCATGGCACTTGTGGGTGGCTACTGCTAACACACAGTGCATAATAAAACCAGGACCTGAGGCTTCACTGCTGGGCTGGCCAGTCAAAACCCCCGGGGCCCTGTCTAAAACAGCAGCCCTAGTCTGACACACAACATCGGAAAGCTTGTAAAACAAGTTGTTAAACTTTATCTGCATCATAACCATTGCTATAATACTCCACAGATGTCACAACTTCAAAATCCCCCCCCCCCCCAAGATATAAGACTGGTCTTTCTTTGTGCATTCTCATAAAGTCAACATTTTTGGAAAATAAAAATAAATAAATATACAAAACTTCAGACTCAACATTACCAGTTAATAAAATGAGCTGATGCACCTTCCACAGATCTTAGAAATAGCACTCAGACTGTGTGACTGCATACGTAAAGTGTACTGCAATACTCCAGATTGAAACATCCTATTAGCCCGCACGTTCACAGAGCCATTAGCATTTAAATATGCAGGAGCTGTGCTCCTTTCAAAATGCCATTTTTACTGTGCTGCAAGGAGAGTTCTCCAGTTGTCATAAACAACTTTTTTTTTTCAAGGACCTTTTCAAATGTCAGGGCCAATCAAACACAACACGACAGGTCTCTGGGTGAAAAAAAATACAGCTCAGAGGGCAGAAAAGAAAAGAGGACTGATCATGCATATTCATGTGGTGAATGTTTGCAGAGGCTAAACAGTTTGTGTGGCAAGAGAGAGCTAAAAAAAAGTAAGCTTTTTAACTCTTTTTTCCCTCCTCACCATGTCCAAATATCTATGTCACAGACCAACAATGGCCAAAGCTCTGTGTGCCCACCAGTGACTCCCAAAACACCAACTCCAACTCCTTTTTTCTCCTTTCACTCTGTCAGCAAATTCAGGCAGAAAAGTTTTCTCTGTGAAGTGGTGCTCAGCAGAATGGCAAACAAACAGAGCCATCTCTCCACTGGCCAGGGCCCACTTCAGCATTTTAGACATCTCTTTCACTTTACTGCTTCCCTAACATCAGCAGGATGGATCCTCCTGACACAAGACTATGTCAGCTGGACTGGAATAGGGGGCTCTGCCGAGACACAATGAAACCCTTCCTCCTCCTCCTCCTCCTCCTCCTCCTGCCACCTCTCTCCTGAGACGCTGAGACAGGAGAAAGCGCGTAGTAAGGAAGGAAGGAACAAGAAAAAGAGGAAATAAAACACAATACATGTGGCTGTATTTTCACTCTGTGTATGTGTGTAATCCTCTTTAGAAAACTTCACCAGCCCTGGACAGAGACAGCCGCACACCTCACTGCTATCTTCCTCTCTATCTGCTGCTGTCTTTCTTTCTCCTTCACTTCCTGCCTCTCTTCATTAGTCTCTGTCTCTACTCTCTGGCTCCAGCAAGGCACAGTCATCCAGGAGGACATTATTAGCTGTCAGCATTAACAACCAGTGTAGCAGCAACAGCAGCAGCAGCAGCAGCAGCAGTAGAGCCAGTTTCATAACAATGCTCACAGAAAGCCTCTTCTCTGTCCCAGCTAGAAGAGCAGGCAGTCAGGACAGCCTGCTGCGTGCAGATGGTGCTTTGTCTTTTGCTAGTTCCTGCAAAAGTGACACACAGACACAAACGCGAGCGTGCACGTACGCACAGATTTGGAAGACGGTGCCGCTATTCATTCCTAATCCTCTGTGGTTTGCATGAAAGTTAATGGCAGGTGTTTAAAGCTCTCACTATGCCAAACAAAGGAGGGAAGGTGAGAAGGAGAAGATCAACTCTTTTTTTGCTGTTGGCAAACATACACACACTTCGCCACATTGGAAAGACTGTGTATTACATTCCTATTAGATCTTCATCTCCAAACTACACCCCTTCGTCCATACTCATCCTTCCCCTCCCCACTCCATCCATCTCAGGCATTTCGTCCATGTATGCAGTTGAGAGCAATTAGGACTTCTTTGGAGGAAAATGGCAAGTCATTAATGAGGAGCAGGGACTCCACAGTGGGCTGGTTTACACCTGGTGGGAGGCTATTAGATAGCCAAGTGGTGTGAGCAAACTCCCATCGTCATAAATACAGGGAACAGTAAACATCCTCCACTGTACCCACTGCTGATACAATGAGTTAATTATTTAAAGAAATGCTTAAAGATACTGTGTCCACACTCTCTATACTGTGGGCTGTAGTTATTTAAGGACTTTCATTAATTATGTACAAATTACTCTAATAAGTTCTGCTTCATTTAATTTTTAACATCAACATTAGGGCTGAAATTTATTCTAACATTAGCCAATTTTAGCTCTTAAATAAGAAAAATGTTTCTTTTTGTAATGAAACCATTGTAACTGTTGTTTTTGGACTGAACGGGCAAAACAAGCACAGAAAATGTTGTAGCAGTTTATCACTTTGGAAGTGAAACTTAGAATTTGGCAACAATGTTCGAAGTTTATCATGCATTGTTGTGTTTGATTATCTCAATTACAAACTTAATGTTTTAAATACAGCAGTGAACTATAATTCACTTGTTTTCTGGCTGCTATACAAGCAGACCAGAGAATGATGATAAAATACATTCTTTTGAATTGGCAGAGCTGGAAGCTTGCAGAGCTGCACTAGTTTAGAGCAGTAATAAAATGTGACTTTATACAGCACTTGGAGCAAACAACGGAAGATTTTTTTTTTCCCCTCCACATCGTACAGTATCTATGGTAGACACACACACAAACTTAAGAGCATCCAGTGTGTTTTAGCAGACTGGGCAAACAGGCCTTATCTGTGCAGAAAATCAGACACCTGCTGCTGTCTGGTGGAGTCCACATCCTCTCTCCACAAAAACTATACCCCACAACCGCCAAACCACTGAGTAAGAAACAACTGAGAGACATAACAGAACATGACAAGACCAAAACAGGTGCGGAAATGTAGTAAAGTGCATCCATTACACAAAATACAAGGTAGATTCTGACTTGTTTTCTTCTCAGACTTAACTATTAATGCACAGTATGAGAAACACTGCAGCAGTCATCCACAGAGCAGTGAAAGTGCGACTGTTCCCTTCGCTTTGTAGTGCCTCACACATGTCTCAGTTTGCAAGTCGCACTAACCAGTTTATTGTCAACAATAAGGACATCTAACGATATGTTGAAAATATGTGGTTTACACTGACATTTCTATAATGAGCCTGAGGAAAAACTCAAAAGGCTACACTGGGTAATTGTTTTATTTTATATAAAGTGACAAACTTGACAATAGGCCTTAAGTAAAAACCCCACATACCTCTCGGTCTGTGATTTTGCAAAGCGATATATCTGCGTGACATAAGGCTGTACATTCTCAGCCTCCTGCAGATGGCACAGTGTAATTTCACACCCATTACCTCTCCTCCACAATGCATAGCACACTCACATGACAGTAAAATCCTCTCAAACCAACTCCTATGGGAACTTTTAGAAGCCGTTAGTGGCCCGGCCATTATGGGAATTCTCAGTAGAGTTCACAAGAGCTATTTCAGCAGCGTCCAAATTATGGTGTTAAATGGAGTATTAGGCTCGGAGAATATGATTAACCAATTGTAACTGCTTTGCTTCTGAGACTTCAAAACAAGCAGTCAATACATTCATTCATTGTTTTTTCTGTCTCAGTTCTTCTCGGTATTCTTGTTTGTAACTGAATTATGTCAAATTCTGCCAAGACATAATGCACAGTCTATTTGTAAGGTTGCTACTAAAAAAAAAAAAAAAAGAGAGAGAGAGAAAAAGTAGGACATGACAGCAATGCAATAAACAACCTGACTCCCTGTCCAAACCACATACATATAACAAGCTGGTGGTGAGCAAAGTGAGAGACAACACCTGTGCTTTCAAAAGCTATCATCTCTCCCTGCATCGGTGCACTTGCTTCCCTGCCTGCTCCCCTGCTATCCGGTGTGTTATAATACAGCAGAAACACACAAATGAGTCTCTATGCAAGCATGTTTCACAGCAGATCAGCCATGTACAACAGTGCACTCTACAAGCACAAATCATGTTCGTAATCACAGTACACTGACTCCACCAGTCACCAGGGAATATGTGTTGAGGCAAATGAGACTCCTGATTTCCAATACAAACACACACATGCACGTCAACACTGATAGCTACTATCAAACACCAGCTCGGTACGCGGCACCATAAATATTAAAGCGGTGGTTTTGCATTTTCTTGGCATTTTCCTTCGGTAGTGATAAATCAAGCGGCCTGATAGGAGCTGCCATGTACATTGTGATGCTGCCTGTGATGCTTTTTTTTTTTTTTTTTCTTGGGAGGCCAATGCAAGCTTTCATATCCGAACACATGCAGGCCACAAAGACACGAGAGGAAGTTCATCCCCGGGGGAGTTGACGGTGGCAGATGAGGGGAGTGATTGGGAGAGGCAAGCAGGGAGGGTAGTGCTGCAGGTGGTGAAATATAAATCAGAGAAAGAAACGCTTTTGAAGTGAACAGTGTCAAATTAGAGGAGTTGGATCGTGCGAGAAGCTGATGGGATAAGACAGTGGCAGCAGGATTACTACATAATCTTAATCACTTATTCAAAGAGATGTTTAGACGTTCTGGTGAAAGTGGAGTTCCAAAAGCAAACATTTACTAAAGTACGGCCTGCCTGCATATCATCAACAAAAGGCCTTTTCTCTTGCGGCCAGGCTCCTTACTAAGTTCCCCTGCCTGTTGTGACAATGCCCACAGGGGGAGAGCAGATGTCCGTTGCCAGCAGCACATCTGCATACAGCCTCAATCCCCACCCCTTCACTGGCCAGACAATAGAGCCGCCCTCCTCCACCTCTTCCTCCTCCTCCTCCTCCTCCTCCACTTGAAGCTTTCTTCCACTGGAGCCTCCAAATGCAGTAAAGAAAAAAAAAAAACACTGAAGTAAAAAAAAGTGCCGTTTACAAAAGCATTGCCCATTCTCAGCCTGTCAAAACTGTGAAATAATGAGCCTATGTCTTGCTGCTTAAAAAACAGTGCAGGTGCTCATATGGAAATCTGACTGGGCCACTAATTAAACACTCATTAATTAGAGGGGTATGGATGACAAGAGGAGTTCAGACTGGATTTGCTTGGTACAAATGCCACACACACTTTGTTCAAACTTTTTTTTTTTCAATCAGGCACTTTGGAGTAGCCTCCTCAGTGGTATTTCTATAAGGATCAATGTAACAGCATGAAAACACAGTCATCATTTCACCAAATGTTAATTGGATCTTTAATATGTTCATCATTAGAACGGCCCAGCTCATTTGAAAGTTAATAAAGGCTATATTCCCACATCACTCTGTGTGGAGTGGAGTGGAGTACAGGCTAATGTCTTCCTAACACTACTCCCACCCTCCCTTGTCCCTCCTTGCTGATGGCGCAGGGACACATGGACAGCGATGCGAGTATAGCTCTCAAACTCTCCCCCCGTGGAGCACACTGAAATATTTTACACCACCTTTGCAATAATCTTGAGTCCTACCTCGACTGGATGTTTACTCAGAGTTCAAACGTCGGCTTTGGGGGGCTCCAGAAATAGCATCGCAGGCTACGCATTGCAAATTCGCTTGTTATCTCGGATTTAGATAATGATCCACCTTTAGATGACATAAAAAAACTTAATCCTGAACGCAACGGGACAAGCTCCGGTGCCGAGGGACGGTGCCCGGTGTCGGTTTGAACGGGGGAAGTCGCCTCGGCTCTCGGTGTGCCTGGTTATCCTGCTGTTTACTTATACGCTTCATAAACACTCCTATTCTTTTCCTCCTGCCAGAATTGAGAGGTGTGTATCAGTTTGCTTTTCCCTTTTTTTCTCTCGCTTTTTTTTTTTTTTTTGAGTGAGGCGGAGCCTTTGCCCACTTCACTCACACACTAACGCGCACGCGCCCCCGGCTCGCGCTCACGCGTACACTCACACAACAGCCCGCGAGAACACATACACGCGCACACTTACTCACACTCACTCACACATACACGAGACACTTCTTGCAGTTGCTACTGATGGGACAGTGGGAATTTTCGAGAAAGAGGATTTATGATTCGGAAATGTCTTTTCTGTTTCTTTCTCATGACTCAACTCTTGGCCAATCTTACGCATACAATCCCTGTTTATATTTTAGAAAAATGTGTCTACTATAAGCAGGCTGATATGTCCAAAAACAAAACAAAAAATAGCTCTTAACGAAAAAAGAAAGCAAGTAACTAACAGAAACACAGAATAATAGATGTTACAATAGTAAGGTAAGTACACTATAATTAGTTTATATGTCATATTTTTATATGTAAGACTTAACTGTAGGCTTTAATAGAAATTGGTGGATGAATTAATTAGACATTATCACATTTTTAAGGAAATTTATCCAGATTAAGAAATGAATCACTTAATAGGAAAACAATAATTGTGATACATTCCAGGGAGAAATCTTTAGATGGACATAGATGGATACTATGGTTAACGATAGAAGTTGTGGAAAATAAAGTTACTTGTGCTCAAATTATTCTTTCTCTTTAAATCCTAATGTTTTACTGCATTGATGGAAGTTTAGATAGATAGATAGATAGATAGATAGATAGATAGATAGATAGATAGATAGATAGATAGATAGATAGAT
>JAPTYQ010000008.1:20385744-20398999 GCA_029814465.1 Ostorhinchus cyanosoma
AAGATGAGTTAAGATAAGATGAGTTAAGTTAAGATGAGTTAAGATAAGATGAGTTAAGATAAGATGAGTTAAGATGATTTAAGATCAGATGAGTTAAGATAAGATGAGATAAGATGAGTTAAGATAAGATGAGATAAGATGAGTTAAGATGAGTTAAGATAAGATGAGTTAAGATGATTTAAGATCAGATGAGTTAAGATAAGATGAATTAAAATAAGATGAGTTAAGATAAGATGAGTTAAGATAAGATGAGTTAAGATAAGATGAGTTAAGTTAAGATGAGTTAAGATAAGATGAGTTAAGATAAGATGAGTTAAGATGAGTTGAGTTGAGTTGAGTTAAGATAAGATGAGTTAAGATAAGATGAGTTAAGATGAGTTGAGTTGAGTTGAGTTAAGATAAGACAAGACAATTAAAGGAAAGGAAAGGAAAGGAAAGGAAAGGAAAGGAAAGGAAAGGAAAGGAAAGACAAATACAAACTATACCTAAAAAGTAGAATTAGATATAATAAAATAGAAGTTACACATGCAGAACACAAAATTTAAAAAAAAAAATATATATAAAAAAATAACATCTAAAAATATCAGCATAAAGGGGCTAGCGTTAGAATACACATACATTTTCCAGTGTACAGTATTGCAGATTTAATGTGAATATATATTTAATCTGAACTATTTTTTGAGAGAATCCCAGAAACAAGAAAGTCCAACACAGAAAATACACCAATTGTGCTCTCAGTTCTTTATTTTGCTTGTTTTTGTTGTTAATTAGCATTAGTTTACTTAGTAGTACATTTTTCAGATTACCAAGAGGGAAAAAAAAGTGTAATATATTCACTGACACGCACTGAGTTCAGTGACGGCTGGAACTGCAGGAGTGGGAGGGTGTATTTGAAATAACTTCTACTTGACAGTGTGATGCAATGCTTGTAACATTCGTCCACTCAAAATTAAAGGCAAGAGACAAAGAGTTGAAAGTGCTGTTTGCATAACTTTTCATGAAATGAAATGAAAGAAAAAAAACATTACAAAGTGAGCTGTCAGCCTGTCCTCAAAACTGTTGAATGCAACTCAAATTTCAATCCAATTTAGCTGAAAATGAGCAAGAAACTGCTGTGTTAAATGAGAAAGCACTTTTGTGTCATAAATCAAGCTATTCTGCAACATCATAGCAACGCTTCCCAGCCGTTAAGTGCCTGTCAGAATGCCTACCAGCTGTCATGCCATAAAACAACCCTTCTACTTCAGCTCAAGCCAAAAATACATTATTACAGACAAAATACCAATTTAACAATTAAATCTTTTTTAACTTAAGGCTGCGTATGACTTTCATCACCAATTTTTCATCAAATCTGTAAAACTGGTGATGAGTAGTTCGAAAACGATTTGTTCAAAAAGAACAAATCTTTTGAGTGATTTAGGTGAATCGAATCACCTCATGAACTGATTCCTTCCTGTCTCAGTTCAGTGAGTTGAGCGAGCAGTTGCGTGCCAGCCAGAAGTGGAACTGATGCGATGCGATACCTTCTGTGTATGTGTGTCCGTAACGGAGTGATTCACGACACGCTGAGTCAATGAACTGCTCACTCACTGACTCGCGAATCTGCACACGGACAGCTGAGTGAGTCTGTCAGGGCAGGGGAGCGATTCATGACACGATGAACGAACGAATGACCGATTAGCCAATTTACTCACATTGACTGTGAATCACTCACTGATTCACAAACCTGCAGAGAACTGACTCACATTATTGCTGTGAATCACTCACTGATTCACAAACCTGAAGAAAACTGGATGCGTTAGAGCTGCCAGTGAACAGATCCCTCCCTCAGCCCAACTTGCCGAGTAAATCAGTTCAATAGCATACCATGGGACAGGACACTTAAAACATCATGACTTATAAACAAGTTTATTTTTTATGAATACTCTCATCTCCCGAACCCGGGAAGCTGAACTGAACTGAAACCTGAACCATTCACACCACGCATCAGTTCAGGAAGTAGCAGTCACAGGCTCCTCCCATCTCATGCTGGATGATTCAGTGATTTGGTGAACGAATCTATTGAACAAATCTTTTTAGTGGACGGATTCTAGTGATTCAGTTCATCTAAAAGAACCGCCTTGCCCATCACTATGTAAAACCCCAGTGACAGCCTAAGTATCACAGATCCATTAATCTCTCCGTGACTACGCACCTGACTCACTTCCCTCACGGTGAACAGCTTTAAAGTGTACTCCATCACAAGCAGTCCGTTTGTTTACATACCAAGCCGGTAACTCACTCTGAAATTTTCATAAATTTGTCGTGAAGTGCATTGTGGGAATGGGAATTCCATGCAGTTGCAGTATGACCGCAGCAGCAACAAACACAGAAACGGCTTCATTGCTTCTGTGGCTGCGTGGAATTCCGAAAAGGCCCAAGTGATGGTTTGGTTTCGGTTTGATCTGTAAACAAAGGAAGGCTTGTGATGGAGTACACTAAGAAGTTGATCACCGTGAGGGAAGTGATTCAGGTGCGTAATCACGGAAACACCAACGGATTTGTGATACTTAGGCTATGACTCAGGTTTTACAGATTTGAGGAAAAAGTAATACGCAGCTTTAAACTAAACCATTTTTAACCCATAAAAACCCAGTGTTACTTTTATGTCACTTCCCTTAATGATTTTTTTCTCTCTATTTAACCTTTCTTAAGTGATTTATCACCATTTATTATAATATTATGTTATGCATTTGAGATTTTTCAGTGAAAATCATGTATTTTCCTATATTTAATTTGAATGTTCATGAAAACTCAGTGAATTCAAAGGTCATTATATATTATAACTTTCTATCAAAAATTCAAGAAAAAGTGACTTTATCAAAAACTGAACATAAGCCCAGTGTGTCCATCCACTGTCAATGATCCAACTCCGTGGGTTTTACTGGTGAATTAATGTTGTAGAAAATAACGGTGTTTCCACGCTCACTATTGAGCCTCTGAACGCCTAAATGAAAAGATGACAAACTGCATTTTACTCCAATTATTTACATGTATTGATAGGATTAGTGGATTAAAGGGTATTAAACAGTTCAGATCAGTAGATGCTTTTGGTTTCCAGTGGCTGTTTGGGTCTTAAAGAAGTAAAGTTTCATCTCAGATAGTTTTATAGTCACAGAAGGACATTTTCATAACTGAGGAATGAAAACAAAGGCTCTAGTTTATGTTACGGTGTACACGTTTGGTGCTGTTGGGTTTGTTTCACACTCATTTTAGTATCAGACTAATTAATACCTCCTGTTGTCATGTGCGTACATGTACTTGACATTCATTGGTTTATAGACTTTGTGTATTTGATAAAGATAGCATCCATAATGAACATCTATATTAGTATGATAGAACATGTAACCATCCAGGATTAGCGCAGAGATTAATTAATATGTGTAGCATCAACAGCATGCAATACGACTAGAAAAAGGACAGAACGGTTTATAACAGGTTAAAAAGGATCGTATACGTCAGAATATTGGTAATGTTTAACCTCTGTGTGTGTTTTTCTTTTGTTTTTAGCAATGGCAGACTTCCACTGGTTATCATCCACTAACAGTTAAAATGATGCGACATCTATATTTTCCCAATTTACACCAAACCATAGTTCAGTTTGATCTGCACCCAGACTGTTTTCTTTAATCAGAAACAGTAGCTCTTCGATCTGCACCATGTCCAACATATGGGCGAAAGCAGCGAGAACTAATCCTAAACTAGAAACAAAAGAAGGACATTTTCAAAAGTAAAACATGAATAAAAGAACAATGCAATATAAATTAATATTCAACTGAATGGCAGTTTTTGGTTTTTTGTAGGATTATTAGTGTTATAGTGAACTAGTATAAAATGACTTTGTATAATTTCAGACTTTTAATGAACTTTTTCCTCCTAACAGCTGAAAAACTAAAACTAACACAATAAACTTGTCAATTTTTCTGAATGAAAAATAAAATTATTCATGCACTTGCAAATTAAGGTTAAATAAAAGCTAAATCCACAGAAATAAACCTGAAAGACAAATGGGTGCTTCATGAAACTGGTTCTAAAAACAGGACAGAGGGGGCTAACAATTCAAACCAGATGTAAACGAATGTTATGAAGCAAGTTTGGAAGCACGTTGGGTCTATTTTAAAAATAAATATTTAATAAGCTAAAAGACAAAGTATTTTTCAGATAAAACACATTTTTATACAAAAATCTATGTGTTGCACGGTAAAAAGGACATGAAAATTGCGTGCTACTATTTTTTCGAATATCTCTTTATTCTCTCACAGGTACATTTTGGAAATCGAACTAGCTATGCAAAGCAGAGTGTTTCACAAAAATGGCCGCTGTTGCAAAATCACTCGCGATTTATATGTGTTTAAATGGGCACGTTCTGCATGTAACGCCAGTGGACACGATGGGTTACACATGAAATCTGGAATGAGACTGAGATTCATGAAAAAACCCACGTCTGGATTCGAAAAACCACTAGGATCATCAAATTTAACAGTGTCTTTATTTACAGCGGTACATTTAGAGCCATGTTTTCCAGATCAAATGCATTGACACCTCGGTAGCTTTTCCTGTCCCAATTTTTGTCCCATTTTTGGCTCCAATATTTTATTAAAAAATCATTAATTTTGAGATGGCTCAGAGCAAGAGTATAATTTTTCTGCATTTATCTGAGGTCATCATTAGGTACATCCTGGGGCAAAATATGTCTAAATTTCTCTTATTATTGGGTCTAAAGAGCTGGAAAAGTGCCCAATACCAAAATGAACTCCGTTTCATAGAAGCACCCAAAATCAAAATAAACACTGATAACTTTTTTTTTTTTTAAAGAGATCTGGATGAAACGAATCACAGGTCAGCTATCAAAAGGAGATTCCATATTTTCTAATCCTGATGGCCATGTTGGCTGAAAAACATCAGCTTATGAACACAAGTAGGCCACAGGATAGACGCCACGAGGTTTCAAATCTGTCCACGTGTTCAAAAAAAAAAAAAAAAAACCCACAAAATCATGCAGTTGTTGCTCATATCATATTATATTGTATCATTTCTATTCTGAAGTTGAGTCTGACGAACTATACCGAGAGGTTCATGTTTAAAAAATGACCTTTTTTTTTTTTAAGTGTCAGATTTTACAGCGTGATTCCAGAGCACCACTGTAGGTCAATCCCACCATAAATGTCAAAAGCACTCGAGTGCCACCGTACCGTAAAGTTGTGAGCACCGGTGACTGCACTTCCATCCTCCAGGTAATGTGTCTCAGTGTAATGGCTTGCAAAAAGACCCCTAAGAAGAGAAAAGAAAAGGAGAAAAACACATCAAACACCTACATGTAGTTGAAAAAAAAAAAAAAAAAAAAAAAGTAGGAGAAAAAGCCAGTTCTAAAAGCTCAAAAGAGGACTCAACCTCTTGGTTCACCCTTTATGCAGATTCAGTGTCGCTTGTGAGGATTTAGGGATGATGTGCTAGCAATATTTGGCATTCTGAGGCTCCGAGAGACTTGATTTTCGGTGAATTTATTAGGTGATTTGTACATGTCCTTGAATCCCCTGGCATTCTGCTAGACTGAGTAGAATCCCTGCTGAGGCAATTATTTTGGGCATGTGTGTCGCTATGCATGTATGTGTGTGTGTTTGCGAGTATATGTGTGTATAAGGCCGTATTTTATATTAACTTTGTGTGTTTTCTTCCTCAGGCCATGAGCAGATGGACACAGTGAGCCCCACCCCAAGCATTGGCAAAGGAGCAGCAGGAACACCCATCTTTTGCAGCTGCATAATCACACTGACATCAGGCAGGATGATCTCAGGATGTGTGTGCGTGTGCATGTGTGTGTGCGTGTGCGTGCGTGTGTGTGAGAGGGAGAGGAAATAGTTGCAAGAGAAAACCACCAGAAATTGACAGCTTTATTTCTACAAGCTTGTATGTGACACGATTTAAAGATGTGGAATATTTCCAAAGGTGACTATAAAGAAAAGTATCAGCTTTAAAGTTGAGCGCTATGTGCCAAACTGTCCAAAACACATTAGTATAAGGACAGAAAAGGATACGTAGAGGATTAAACCCTGGAACGGTGTTTGTAGGAATCTCACAGAGCTCGCGACGCACTAATAAAACCATATTAGCTGGGAGGGTCTTAAACTAATAATATTGAAGTTCTCCTTTACATTTTAAGTTGTCATTTTTATGGCCTCTTCAAAAAAAAAATAATAAAAAGTGTGTTAATCCTCTTCGGCCCAACTCTGACCATACAGGACTTTACTTCATTAAATACATATTATCGCTTTAATGTGCCTTATCATGCCATTAGCAAGCACGCAACCAAATCTGATAAGTCGGCAGCTGGTAATCACTTGAACCGAGCATGGCTCATTAAAATGGGCCACACTTTGTCTCTGTATTAAAAGGTTTCATATGCATCAAGGTTATAATAGTTTTGGATTTTTCATTATAGTTTAGTTTTGACTTGTTTTTCTCTAAATAAGTTGGATTTCATATGTTTCTAAGCTTTTATTTGTTTGCCTTTTTTTCTAAATCCTATTTTAGTTTTTTCATATTTATTTCGTATCATATTCAAATAAATCCCATCCAGGACTTTGCTGCTTTTTCCAAACTTCGCTTCCATGTTTCCAGGTAGAGTGGAGACGAGAAGACGACTCTAAATGACAAGTGACGGACTGCAAAGTGTCCGCTAAAATTGCTCGAGTGAAATATTAATTCGATATTGACAAAGACAAAAACAAAAGGAATTTTATACAGAATTTTCAGTTTCAGTTACCGTTTTTTTCTCTTAATAAAAGTTTTTATTTATTTCAGTTCAGTTTCAGTTCTAGTTTTCGTCATTTCGTTCGTTTCCATTAACAATAATAACCTTGATATATGCATAAAGAAGGTAAATAATGGAACCTGCCGTGCAAATGCTACGCTACTTAAAGACTCTCATCTACATATTTGGAGCTGAGGAAGGGTTTTTTTTTTTTTTTTTTTTGTCAGTAATTCCAGGCAAATGCTCCAGTGTTGCATTTGGGTGCAGGTTTGGGAAAAGCTGGCTTAGAGCAGAGTGGTACGAGCCCCTGGTACGATGACACATAGTGTATTAAAGCTTTGGGTTTTACATGGTGGAGTCTGTCTGTAATCAAATCCTTGGCGAGACTACACAGGGTTTACAGGCCCATGAATATTTACTGTGTTTCGATGGCACTTCCCTCTGCCCTTGCTCACTACCTTTCAGTTCTGTGATGTTGAACTGGTCGTCTTTTGCATCTGAAAATGACCCGTCAGTGATCTGATGCTTGGCATTTCCATTTCTATTCTGTTCTGTTCTGATGTTTCCAACAGTGCTGAAAAATACTGGAATGCTCAGGGTTGGCTTTTATTTCTCCCTCTCCAATGAGCACTTTCTATTCAGGAAAAAAAAAAAAAAAAAAAAAGAATTGGACATTTTCAGCCCTACTCCCTTAGTTCCGTCTCTTAGTCATGCTGTTTTTCTCTGAATATGTGATTAGGCCTCTTTTCTTAGCAGCACCTTCAGTCCTGTTTATGTTGAGGGGAACATGCAGCCTATCAAAGGCAATTTCAACTAAAAATGGCCCCAAAACAGATCTCTCAAAAACTCAGCATGAATTTGCTAAGTGCATCTTCAAATTTTCATCCATATTGTTAGAAAACAGTTACGTATTGAAAAAGCACCAACTGTATATGATTGGGACAAGAATGGAACGCATCTGACGGACGTAAAAAACATGACAAAATTGTGCTTTCGAAACACAAAATGCATTTTTTTTCCCTCCCCTTTCAAAGAAGTGACTTAAATCTCTTGCAACCGCTGGAGTCAATAAACATCGATTCCGTGCTCCTAAGTGTGTGTTGCGATTCATTAGACACAATCCAACATCTAATTAAAGATTCACTTATAGTCGCCCAGGTTAATGGTGATGAATGAGCGGCTCTTTAATAGCTCTTCAGGGAAGCAGAGAATATAGTTATTTATCTTAAAAATAAATGTCCTTTCTTTTTTTTTTATCTATCATATTACAAATTCCTCTTCAGGGTTAATTTAATTTCTCAAAGAAAGCGTTTTTTTTTTTATTTCATATCCTGAGCTTATATAAACAGGGACATTTCTCACATTTCATTGTAGAGGTCTGTGTACACACACATCACATTCTCATGAAAGTGATTTTTTTGTTGACCTTTCAAAGTCTGATCCTTGACATGTCGGTGGAATGTATGTTTACGATTACTTTCCGTAATTGGATTCCTGCTGTGTACCTTGCAGAATCAATGAACGGCTATCAGAGAAACACGACATGCAACACACAGAGGCACTTCCATTCAAAAGTGCAGCAGAAAAACTCTATAGGATCTACGACACATAAAGAAAACAGTCTTTTTTTTGTAAGTAGTGTGCCCTGTGGTTGTTCACACTAAACAAGTGTTTTGATGAGTTTTATTTTAAATGAACAAATCACCTCCACCCGACAGAACTCATTACAACTACGTAAATCACTGAAGCTGAAACAGGATGTGTCCGAGGTTGTTTACATGAGTTTGTGTTTTTACTTTTTTTCTTTTTTTTTTGCAGGCATCCAGAAAATACAATGTTCTGCACAAATTTTAAGTGCACAGCCTCATTTACATATATTTGACTCTGTGCCTCATGTAATAACTCACCATTACACAAAACCCCTTGAGCATGAAACCATTTGAGAGAAATGTGGCTCCTCTTGCAGTCTCTGCTTCCTTTGAAGACTGCTAACTTGGTGATTTCTTTTAATCCCTTCTTCCCCACGAGCCTAACCCTAAGCCTTCCTATAGCTGCTACTTATGGTACAGTATTCCTGATTTGAGAGAGTGGAGACAAATGTGGAGGAGAGATGAGAAGAAGAGGGGAGGAACTAAAGAGGTGTGGTTGACAAGTCTAATTCTATTTCCACATACGACTGCGTTCTAAATTGATTTACATACAGCTCAGTGTCCCTCCAGCTTAGACTTGGCTCTGGTTAGTGCACTGGAGTGTACAAAGCCAGCAGAGCCAGGGAAAACCACGGAGAGACAGAGATGGAGGAAAGGAAAGGAAAGGAAAGGGGGGAGTGGAGGGAGCAAAACAGCAAAATCCCTGAACTGCAGAATTAAAGGAGTGCCTCCCGAATCACCCCCACCCCCACCTCCCCCACACACACTCTCTCTCTCTGGCTTTAACACAGTAATCATTTTGGCAGCAGCCTTTCCCGCATAGTTCTGTGAGTAAAGTGTGTCCAAACAAGTTATCTGACTGGAATTTACATTCAAAGAGGAGCAGGCTACAGCCACGCTCATGGCTTGGAGCTGAATGCTAATTTGAGCAACATGCTCACAGTGACAACGCTAACATGTTCTTGTTCACTATATGATAATGCCGACCCAAACCATTCGCCAGAAGAAAATGTTGCCATGCCGTGTCTCCGGAACAGATACATCTAATACACCATGTACTGTATATGAACATGGTAGCGTTTTACAGCTCATGACACGTGTAAATGTAAGACGACACATTCACCGATTTCACTGAAAGTACTGTCATCCTGAATTATGTTAGTGTGTAGGAAAGATGATGCATTTATTTATATCTAAACCTAAATACGGTCACTTCCTTGCCTTAACAATAGCATATTTACTGCCTGTATGAACATAAATATCTACAGGAATTGGGATGTAAATAGTTGCCCCCGTTGCCATATGCAATGACTCTGTCACATCCTGACTGTTGAGGATTAAAAGTAGTGGGTCCTTGAATCCCTTAGAATATAGATATGTGTGCTTTGCGGAAAATATGTTATTAAATTGACTCATCACCCAAAAATGATTTAAAAAGTTTTTTTCAAGCAAAAAACAAGGCTAGTCTGATTGTTTTAATGTTGGTCAAAAACCAAGATGTGAATATCACCTTGAAAATGTTTGGATTTTGTTAATGTTATGACATTTTTAGAATAGTTTTATGCTGTAGACGCCACGTCCCTTTATTTGATAGAAGAAAATAAAAAACAATACCACCACCAACAAAAGCCGACTATCAACATAACCCCCCCCCCAAAAAAAACAAAACAAAACAAAAAATTCTACAACTAATCCTTAATGCAACATTGGTGTTATTTACCCGTGCAAAAGGAGTGGGAAGATATAAACACTTATTTAATCCCACCATTTCCCCCTGAAATCATGCAAATCATATTTACTTAGCTCCCAACCGTAGAGCAATGTTGTGAACAGGGTTCAAACTTATGCCACACACAAAAACAAAAGGTAACAAGTCACATTAGGGAGAGAGCAGCCAAAGATTTTCCAATGTACACGCTCCTGCAGGCAGCAGGCCAATATCAAACAAGCAGGCTGATGGGCCAAGCTATTTAAATATTGACTGACCAAAGCAAAGATAGCTCCCTAATGAGTCAAAATCCCTCTGTCTATAGCTTGAATTCACAAACAGGGAGCAGCCTGTCCACGGTGGAAGAGAACTGCAGTGAGTTCACTCAGGTCCACGTAGCCCTGCAGATGACTGCAATTTTCCTCAATGACCTTCTGACCATGTGGGAATGAGAGAAAGAAAAATGAGAAAGGAAATCATGAGACAGTACATAGTTATTTCTACAAGAATGCTTTTAGAAATAAAAAGACCCACAACGGCCCTGAGGATACGAACGTACCAGTGATTAGTCTGAGAGCGGCAACACCCATTAAAAAACACCCTACGAACACTGCCAGCTCAGTCTATTTTAACACTGACATTTTGTTCAGATCCATGTACTGTGTGTCTTTGAACTCCTCAATCACAAAGAGGGTACTCTCTCTCCCTCTCTTTCTTTCACCTCAAGCTCCACAGATTTCTGTGTGATGCAGTGCCCAAGGCCGCTGAAGTAACATCAGTAAAACAAACCACAGAGGAAGCAGCAAGATCTCTGCAAAAGGTGAATAATGAATCACGGGACAGCAGTACAGTTAGCAGGCTGTCTCTAACCAAAAGAATATAAAAAAAAAAAAACACTAATGGGTGTGAGAACTTGACAAATACACCGAGCATAATATCCCACTGAGACTCATCTGACCATATATTACTCCACTTGGTCACATATGAAGAACGCCACTACCGTGAAGGATAATATACAGGAGTTGAAGGGAAGTAAGTGGAGCAAATGACAGGGAATGGGAGTTTTCTCCTTGGAGGACAGGAGGCTGCCGATATGTGATGGGAAATGGAAAACATCCCTCTAAAAGGAGACAGTTTGATAACACTGGAGTGCTGCGGGTAACCGTATTGAATTGCACCACTCTGCTGATCACTTTACAGCACCTGAACAAGTGCACACACTAAAAGGCAAATATATTACTGTAGAAGATAAATTTATGTTTCCCCAATGTGGGACTGTGTATCGTTTGTCATAGACTTCTCTCAGAATAAAAAAAAAAAAGTCACTATAGTCACTAACATATCTTCAGTTTTATAGTGTGGCGACGTTACCCTTTACTTCTTCGCTAAAAGAATCTCATATATTTTCTGGCAAACGCTTTCTCTGGCATATCCCTGCGAATAAATCTGAATATGAAGGAATATATTTTAACCAGATCTTCTCACATATAAGACAAGTACAGAGTGGAATGATACTGTACTTATTTTTCAGTTTTGATGTAAAACGCTGCTAAAACTCTGCTCCGGTAAACGTCACCGTGGTTCTATTCCGCACTCACGGCTAACACAAATGAGCTTACACATAGCTGCTCAGAAGTGAAATGTTTCATTGCTGCTGGCCAACGCGGTCGGAATATTTAACACCACACAACGATTCCCACACTAAACATATTTTTCCTTATAACTGTACAAAGAGTATGATGTCATATTCCCCCTGCACCCTTTAAAGGGAATAGTTTGTTAAATCAGCGGGAGGGAAAATGCACTCATCTTAAAGCAAAGCCTGAACAGTCTGGGTATGGTCAGCTGTTGGAACACAAGCTTTAACTCTGTGTCTTGTGCAGAATTACCCTTTGGCATTGGTATCTTCTCCACATATTGCACCGCTGAGGCTATTTGTTGTAATTAATGCCTCCAGCCTATAGCTCTAAACACAAGGATTAGACAGTTCTGAAGTGAAATGTGAGGCTGCAGGAGAGTATGAATTCTTTATTACCCTAACAAAAGTGCACTGAATATTTCTGGGAACTCGATGACGATGGCGCTAACTCAAAATGCCTCAAGGCGACATCACCGCCACTAATGAGCAGCGAACCATAAACTCTTTATACGGTGTGCCGCTACAACAAAATACTCTATACGATGGATAATGAAACACAGTTAGTTTAAGTTGACTATCGAGCATTTATAAGGTTTTTTTTTTGTTTTTTTTTTTAATTTATCTGGCTGTTATAGGCATGTAAAATAAACACAAGTTATTTACATGTCATTTGGGGGTGTCTCATATTGCATAAATATCTAATTATTCTCACTAGAACGGGTTAGGAATTGGCTTTTCCATATTTTCATCAGAAAAAAAAAAAGCTGTGCAATTTCATTCCTCCTTATCAGATTGTTTTGCATTTTTCCAATGGCTGCTTTCTGTAAATACTATTTCGGGGAATTAAAAAAAAAAAAATGTACATTGGGTCTTAAATGACGTATCCTGGAAAGATGGCGTGTTTTGTTTTTGATTTTTTTTTATGTATGTTTAATCTACCAAAAGCCTGTAAAAGTGTCACATATTGTTTTGGTTTTTTTTTTTCTCAATCACATTTCCCAGTTTTTGTTTCTTTCTATCTGGTTCTATTCATCGTTATATACACACATACACTGGAGTATGTGTTTCCAATCTACTCATCCAAGTGACTGAATAAATCTCCTCAGAGTTCATTGTGTCTTCTTCAGTTTACTCCACAGTAACAACAACAACAAAAGACCAGCAGATGCACCTGCTGCATTACCCGTTACCGTAGAAACGGAGTCACTGCTCAACATAACACTTCAACAACAATGTTCATGTAGGTACACCATTCATCCATCCATCCATCTATCTTCTATCCAATCCATCACTCCATCCATCTGTATTCTACACATCTGTCCATATTCCACCCAATCCATCCATTCATCCATCCATATTCTACCCAATCCATCCATCCATCCATCCATCCATCCATCCATCCATCCATCCATCCATCCATCCATCCATCCGTATTCTACACATCCATCCATATTCTACCCCATCCATCC
>JAPTYQ010000008.1:20478388-20489043 GCA_029814465.1 Ostorhinchus cyanosoma
GCCTCAGCCTCAGCCTCAGCACCAGTCCCAGCCCCAGCCCCACTCCTACTCCTACGGCCACTCCCAGCCTCAGCCGCAGCCCCACTCCCACTCCCACTCCCACCCCCACCCCCACCCTTTGCTGCCATTTGTTCTCAGTCCCAGGGATGCTGGAGCTTTAGTGTGTATTTGTACATACGTGCACGATGGTTGACACAAACCCTAGCTTTTCTTTACAGAGTATTACCCTGCATTCTTAAGCCACTAAATTAATTATATATGAGTGAACGGGGTTTATATAAACCGCTGAAACAACACAATCAGCTACATTGATTCTTGTTGTATTTTTTAATCAGATACAAATGAGTTTAAAGCTGTCGTCATGCGGAGGTGTGATCTAATGTGCTTTAACCATGAATAGAAAAAAGCTCTTTCCGAATGAATCATGTAGGAGCATGTTCGAGGTTGCTTTTGCAGTCAGTGGGGAATAGAGAAGCAAGGGACTCCTCCATCATCCTGCAGTGAGAGCATGTGGCCTGAGACTGTGCTGTGAGATTAATACCATAATACCCACTCTCAGGATATCTGCTTAACATTTATACATAGCTACACTTTTTAAAATTTTCATACAAAACCCGACATAGCGATACACCGGGGGAAAATGTTCCGAGAGTGTTATATTTTCTTTCCGTCAGTCATCGCTCAGTGTTCTTGACAAAACAGCAGGCACACTGTGGTGAATTGAGTGGTTTGTTTTCTTTGATTGACAGCCCGGGAGGACATGTGGCATGATGCTTCACCGACCTGACAACTCTGACATAACTTATGGGAAAAACAAACACTCAGTAAATTAAACTGTGCAATTAATGGGAAATAAAAAAACAAAACACCTGATGCATTGTGCTTTTACTTGACGGAGAAGCTGGTATCGACGCAGCTCTGATTTCCTCCCAGCTTGAACTGAAAAAAAAAAAAAAAAAATCAATAAAGATACACTTCAAATCATTGATTCAAATTAGTAGCTCATAAGATATGTATAAGCAATTGTATAAAATACGGGGCACTCAGAGTTATTGACTATACTGTCACTTTGTTACCTTTATATTTCATCACATTTATTATTTACATTGGTGCATAATCTGCCTCTTTTATACTCTTACGTGTGCAGTAAACAAAAGCACACAATAACACTATACTGCAACGGGCTGAAATCAATGGCATATTTTATTCTTTTGTATTATATAGTATTCTATTATCTTTTCTATTTTGTTCAGTAATTGCATTTACTGCGTAGATCAGACATGATACACCTCAATTTTTGTTGAGATTGAGTGGCTGTTGTTAACACGGATGGGAAGCATGACAGTGTGAGTGGTTGACACACTGGGCTGTCACACCAGTGGAAATCAAAGTACAAGCACATATATGTTTGACTGTGGGAGGGTGTATGCTACACTCTGCACCTCTGACAGCCACAGAGGAGGGAGTCTAGAGCCTGGATTCAAGCCTTGGACTTCTCTGAGTAGATAATGACATGATGATGATTTGAGAGTGACTTTCCTTTTTAGGGGTATTGGTTTTGGTTCGGTTTGTTTGTTTGTTAACACTCTAGCAGCAAAACTATTGGTTGAGTTTATACCATATTGGGTTTATACATTGCCGTTGACCCAGAAAGGATCTGATTGCATTTTGGGAAAAGTAAGTCAAAGTTTATATTTTTCATGAATTTTTTTTAAATCTTTTTTTTTCCCATTTACTTCTAATGAGTGAATTTTCAAATAACTGTAGCAGCAAAACTATTGGTTGAATTCATTCCAAATTGGGTTTATAAATTGCTAGTGACCCAGAAAAGCGGTCATTACATTTTGATAAAAGTAGGTCTAAATATAGATTTTTGATGAATTTTTAAAATATTTTTTCTTCCCCCATTTACTTACAATGAGTGAAATTTGACATCTATGAAAACGTCATACTTCAAACTTGGCACATGTATAGAGGCAATTGATATGCTGACGTCAGCACACGCATAGACATGATGACATCAGCTGGATCGATGCCAAAATAAGCTAAAATACGTGCGAGGGGCGGGGCTTGTTGTGCCTGGAACCACTTGTTTTCAAATGTAACTCACTGATCCTTAAATGATTCTCAACTATTGCTTTGTTAACGAGTTGTTTTTAGTCAACTTTGCCTTTCCATACAGATTTCTAGATGTTTTGCATTTTTCATTTGAGGATCTTTGACATGTACCATCTGTTCATGCTTCGCCTGTGGCGATGCTCAAACGCAGCATGTACTGTATTATTTGCATCATAAACTTCAGTTGTCTCATAAAGAAACAATCATGAAAGATGAACTTCTAAATGCTGGAAATGCAATATTGTTCCTTTTATTGTTGGTAGCATTTTATTTTATTTTATTTCATTTTGCTGTACAGTCACTACCAAGGCTATTCCTTTCCCCAAACTATCTCAATACTAGAAAGCAGTAAAAATATTTGAACAGATCGTACCCTTCCCAAGGCTGCATAACCTTATTCACGGATTTAACTGAAAAAATGTCATAAGAATGAAGAAAGGGCACATGTCACGATTTTCACATTTAATTGTCACCTGTTGAGAGGCTTTTGAAATACGCAAACCAAGAAACTGACAAAAACAGCACGACTGAAAACATCACCTCCTCGGCAGAAGTAATTACAACGACAGTATACAGGAGGGAGGAGAGCTCATAATCATGTGTCAGCCTAAATAAGACCTTGCTCCCACTGAGAAAAAGTAATCTAGTGGAAACTGATTTGACTGATGAACCTTCGAATAAACCAACGTGCCAGTAGATCCATCATATTATACAGTACATAATTACAGTGTTGTTGTGGTGATCACAGAGGTTACCGTACCTGTCTGCCCTCATTTTGGCAGTTTGAGTTTTTATGATAATGCGTAGTGTATTATTCAAGATGCAAGTCCTTCAAATTACTGTTGACCTTTTCATTTAATGTTATGGAAAAAACATAAATGGCAACTTTTCACACAGATAACCTCCATTAATTGGTTTTAAAGAGGGAAAACGTTTATCCTTGAAATCAATGTTAGGATCAATTTCACACTTTGGTCCAGTTTAAGACTGAAACGCATCCATGCAACACATATAGGAGGTCAGATTCAGCTGAACTTCACAGTTAAGCCTATACGTGAGACCAGATGATAGTGCACTATTTATGTAGGACAATGGTAATTATCCCCCCCTCGTGCCCATAAAGCATTAAAAAAAGTGATGGGAAGCTGCTAATTATGATCACTTCAGTCTCATAACGTATGGCAGGATTCCAAAATTAAAACATAGCTGAGTGTGCAGTGCAACATGGTAAACACGCAGTTAAGGGACCATCTGTCCATATGGTTGGCAATTACACTACATATCCACCTCTACAATGGTGCTTAAGTGAAAGAGAGCAATAGGGATACGGGCTGTATGATCTGCTGATGGTACAGGCTGATCCACTGTAGAAAAACTAGAGCATTTTCTATTTTGTCTATTTTTACTCAGAAAACTGCAAATTCATAATTCATCGCCTGTTCGTCTTTGGAAAGCAACTGATTTCTGCCACGGTGAACTGAGAGTATTATGTTTTCTGGAAACGCTGAAAGGCCTGTTGTTTGTGAATACCCTCAGAAGACACGGGCATTTTGTGGATGAGACTCATTAGAATGAAAGTGTCATGTGGCAAATCGTGACAATTGTTTTGCACTGGGAACAGTTGCCCCTGTCCTGGCAGTGTTACACAGGATGGCCATCTGCAGCCCACATGTCAGAGAGCACCAGCCAACACGGTGGCAGATAATTGGGGAGGGGGGAGGGCTGCAGCGAGCCAGAGAGTATACGGAATGAAATCAATTTGCAAGAGCTGGACTACCAAAACAGCCATGACTACAGTCATATACACACATACACACACACACACACACATACACACACACACACATTAGAATGCGGAGTATGGGAGCACATTACCATTTACATGCCCTCCATGTATTCTTTATGGGGGAACCCTTTAGATAGACCCACTGACTGTGAAAATCTTTGAGTTATTCATAGCCTAAGGGGGGCCATCATTCTTACACCTTTCACTGCACCATTTACTTCCATTTAACATTGCTCATGTGAGGTAATGACAAAAGTCAATATATAAAAAGAAACAAGGAAGTGCAGTGTAGAAAGACACAAAAAAAAATAATGCTGATGTAAAAGTGAAATGTAAAAGTGTCAGTGAACATGTGCAACAACTACAGGCCTAAAAGTCTGCCCTCTTACTATGTGAAAACCAAATCATGTATTTTTGAAGGTGAACGTCTGCAAGTGGTCAAAATGTGGACTGACATTTTCAAAGTATTGCATATTATGGATTATTGTCGCACACTTTGTGGTAAAATGATAGCATTGTCCTAGAGCCTACACAAATAAACAAAAACACACACACACACACGCACACACACACACACACACACACACACACACAGGCGTTCGCTCCTAAGGCTATCACAGACTGAATGACAGACAATCTGTCAAAACTTGTGTAAGTCTCATTTGTCTGGGAATTAAAACAGGGAGACAGCTGAGGAATCTCAGACAGCAATCTATTCCTCAGACAATATGCCTCCACCACTTGTATGAGCCAAATGATTATTTACAGCCTGCTGTCAGCGCAGAACGTATGAATAAATTCATGTGAGTACTTTGGACTGCATAAGGTGCAAGAATGAGCAGTTTTCTTTCCGTGCATGCATGAATTTGAGCTTATTGATTTACATAAGAGAGATGTTGCATGATCTGTATTTGCACCTGCCACTGATCCAATTACAAATGAAAACACAGACTCTTGTATTGGTATTCATGGTTGATGTTTCCTTTTAATTACTCTAATTAGAAGGGATAACACTGATATCTGAAATCTTTGACGTGCTGTTTCTTTTTTTTTTTTTTTTTTTTAATAACCCTACAATGAAAAAAGTAGTTAAGAGAAAAGAGCTGAGGGGTTATGCTCGCTGAATGTCAGTCAGTGACATGGCTCAGAAAATACCTGAAATTGCATTACCCAGCCTCTGACAGCATCATCATGCATGTGGAAACTAATGACATTTGCTGTGGAGTATGAGAGTGGCTGAGTACCTATCAGATTTGATCCACTTTTCTGAAAATCTTTTGAAGGATTTGCGATATCTTTTGTGTATTTTGTCGTCTTTCTTTTTTTTGATTTTGATGCCTTTTGCCCTTGGTAGAAAAAGCAGACAGGGGATGTAGAACATTGGTTAGGGATGAACAGTTTTACTTTTATTTTTATTTTGCTTGTTAAGGCAAAAGTTCACCTGCTTTTAAAGTATTAGGGTAGGTGGAAAAAACGTAAAATCGTCAATAAAGCACTCTGGGTGTTAACAGCCACAAGTTTAGCACCGGCAGTCGGTACAAAGGTGGGATCACTGACAACTACTTTGACTTTCAAACAGCGGAGTGTCTTCATTTGACCAGTAAAAGGGGATGGATGGTCCTTGCATCAACATTTTAGATCCAGTATTTTCCTTCCTCTGACCTTCCTCACTCACATATTCTGCTATTTTATAGGGATCTTCTTTATTCTGTTATAGCCTCCCCATTTGCCCGGCAGAGATCCCACATCTGTTATTGCAGCTCTAATCTGTATCAAGTATCGCCTCATTATTGTCCCACTTAATTTTCTGTTCATGCTTTACCCAACTGTATAGTGGAAGGTGCACAACAGCTGGCAAAATCCCATTAATCAGATTAATCTCACCCAAATTCCTCTGCTACAAGATGAACAGCAGCAGCCTCTCATAATCACTTTTATCCCTTAGTTTCACTCGCTGTAGATTAATGGTACCTGTTCAGCAGCACTGAAATCCTGACGCTGAAAAGACAGACCAGCGCTACTCTAGGAGGCTTCATGTCAAATATGTCAGAACTGGCTTCCAGGGAGTAACAGTGATAGTTGCTCACAGGCTAAACTGTGAGCCCAGACAACAAGCTTTCATCATTCAGCGGCTCAAGGCTGTTGTTTCCCCAAAAGACAAACTAAGGATCAGCTCGCCCATTTAATGGCAACTGGGTCAATGTATATGGTCTGACACAGGTCATAGCCTGACAGTCAAAACCGAAAAAAAAAAAAAAAAAATTCAACATTGTCTGTTATGTTTAACCCTTTATACGGCCCTCAGAAATAGTCGGAAATTCAAAATTTCAACTTTAAGGGATTATTGGAGGATATAACACTTTATTACTTTTACATTTAATTTTATTTGACCTTTATTTAACCAGGAAGTCCCATTGAGATCAGAAATATCTTATGCAAGGGAGACCTGGCCCAGGTAGCAGTCATACAAAGTCCAAACCATACAGTATAAAACACATACATGATACACAATGAAACAATAAAACACAATAATAACTATTCAACCATAAAGGCATCTAGAAAAATAGTGACATTCCTCCTTCACTGCATTCTCCATGATACTTTTAAAATCACTGACAGAAATGAATGTTTGTAGTTTGAGAGTTTTTTGAAGATTATTCCAGGACCGTGGTGCATGGTAGGAAAATGCTGTTCTTCCAAAGTCTGTCAGAACTTGGGGAACAGTCAAAAAGAACCACATGGAGGAACATAGATGGAAACTACTAGAGCTAACAGAGAGAAGATTACTGAGGTATTCTGGGAGTTTGCCCAGCAGACCTTTATAGATGAACATAAACCAGTATTTTTGCCGACGGATGGTTAATGATGTCCAGCCCACTAAATCATAGAGAGTGCAATGGTGAGAGAGAGATTTAGCAAAATCTTTCAATGATTTTTATTTTTTATTATTCATTCATTCATTTATTATCTGAACCTGCTTTATCCTCACTAGGGGGATGATTGGAGCTACACAATAATAATGGATTAGATTTCTATAGCGCTTTTCAAGGCACCCAAAGCGCTTTACATTATTGATCCATTATTCATTCCCTCTCACATTCTCCCTCTGGTGGTGGTAAACTACATCTGTAGCCATAGCTGCCCTGGGGCAGACTGACGGAAGCGTGGCTGACAATTTGCGCCTACGGCCCCTCCGACCACCACCGAACATTCATACGCCAGTGTGAATGACACTGGAGGCAAGGAGGATGAAGTGTCTTGCCCAAGGACACAACGGACAGAGAGAGACTCGAACCGCCAACCCTTCTGCCATTGGATGACCCGCTCTACCTCCTGAGCCATGGCCGCACCCTGGACATTTCACCAGTTCATCACAGGGTTGACAAAAAAAATTAATTAATAAATGTATTATGTAGAAAATCGGGGTGGGTAAACATGACAAATTCATGGGGCCCAGTAGTTGTGGGGGGGGCCCATAGAGCAGTGGAGGGGGCCCAGGGGATACAGGTTTGAAGTTGTGAAAATTTCATGTAATCCACTAAATAAGCGAGCATGGTAAGTTTTGTTTTCATTTCTATCATAAGTGATGTTGTTTATGGAGTGCACCCCCACCCCCTCCCCCTGTCCGACAGATTGAGAGGACAGTGAATTTCTGCAGGGTTTCATGGGGCCCATAATTAGTAGCAGTTCCCCTGTATACGTCAGTGTTTAGAAACCTAAACCAATGAGTGTGACCTTCTGTATTCTCTATAAGAACCTACACCTCCTTGTGTTAGTCAGTCTGCTGTATGTTCAGTACAGGCCAAAAGTTTGGACACACCTACTCATTCAATGCATTTTCTTTATTTTCATGACTATTTACATTGAAGACATCAAACTATGAATGAACACATTTGGAATTAAAATCTTTTGTTTCCAGAATCCAGTGACTCTGACCCTGCAGATCACATTTGACCTGAGATTGCTGCCTCACTGTTCTCACTGTCCTCACTGTAACTGTTGCTGTCACTGTCTTGTAAATGCATATGGAAATGACCAAAAATAGTCACTTTCCCGATAAAGGGTTAACTCCAAAGTGTTCTTCTTTGTCACAGTATAACATGTTTTTTTTTTTCGTTTTTTTTTTTTGCATTTGATCTACTTTACAGCTGATATGTGTATAAAGAACAGGTCAGTTTAAAAGCAAAAAAAAAAAAAAAGTGAAAAACCTTCAGTCCGGAGCATTTAAATGCACTGGTGTATGATGTATAAGTGTGTGTTTGAGCCTGTTTCATGCAGGGTGCTGATCAATTATTGATGTTACCTAACTCCATTAGTAGGATAACAACAGTCTCTTTTGCCAACAGCAACAATATATTGATTTATTCATAGATGACTCAGGTTGGTTTCTCCACAGAAACCTTCCCAAATTCTCCTTTTCCTCTCTCCTGTCCCTCTATAGTTGTAACAGTGTGGAACAATAGCTGTCATTAAGTTAGAAAAGCAGCCAGCCAATGTAAAAAAAAAAAAAAGAAAAGGCAGCTCACAGCCCAATGCAGATCCAACACAAACTTGCTGATGTGTTTTTCATGCTAAATAGAGCAGAAACAGACCAATGAATTGTAATGAGAAGACCTCATTCTGAAAACCTGGACTAAAACTCACCTGGATGTACAGACAGCTCTGATGATGACGGGACAGATAGCGTTACGTTTAGGGTTACGTCTTCCTCGAAAGTTATTTATGACTCTAATTAATCCATCCTTGTGTATAAATATATATATGTCCGCTCCAGTAGGCCCTATGTATTTATATTTGAAGTCAGCTAAAAATCTTGTTGTTTGATGATTACTTTCATCACTCTTAACAGCCATTAGATAAAATACTCTGAAGCAAACGTATTCCTCTTACAGTGGATTAGAATCAGCTCTCCACAGCGGCTTCTCGTGGATACATTAATCATGTAATGTTAGCACATCAGGGAGTTTATTCAAGGGCAGCTATTAACAGATGCATTTGTTATCTATAAAAGTCAGGCATGCACCTCCACTCCCTTTAAAGAAATATTATTTTCTTTGTTTTTATCTTTAGAAATATGATAAAGTGTATGAACAATAGCCAAAATTATATAAAAAAAAACACTATCTAGACAAATAATAATAATAATAATAGAAAAAAATACATTTACCTCTTTGCTGTCTTTATCATAACAGGTGCTGTTTTGGTCCTTGCCACCTTATATGACCCATTCTAATCCTGATCCTGGGAACACACAGACCCTTGATCATGTTTGCATTATTGACATAGAAATCTCAGGAACATAGGACCAACTACTACACAAAAGTACATAATTTATATATATATATGATGCGCGTTGTTTTAAGTATCTTAAAGATGCTCCTCTCAGTGTATACACAAGCTGCTATGATGTTTGACGCTCCCCATGACGTGCATGCCACTGAAAAATAAGTACAGATGCTGCGTGATCCTGAAGTTACTTTAATGAGCACAAAATATGAAACTAACAATGTCTGCTACTGTATATACATTCTGACTCATTCATCAAAATAAAATCTGGCTTTGTTGGCGACAATAATGAATCTAGGCTTTCTTCCAAACTTTCCAAACTCAGCATGGGAACTGTTTTACATTTCTTTTCAAGTTTACAACTTAAGTAAGTAAAGGACGTCCTACTGAAAGGTGAATCCAGGACAAGGCTCTGTTCAGATAAACATTTAGGTTCCATTGGCTCAGTGTAGAGTATTTCCACCAATCCGCGGTGTCAAAAATAAATTGTAATGTGAGGAGGATTACACACTGATAATGCAAAGGTCAACATCTGAGGGGTTTATGCTGCATACGCAATCTACAGGCACAGCTAATGGTGTAGTCTAGAGGAGCATATAAACAAACACACTTAACCTTTAGATCAGCACTTTCTTCTATAGCCCTTGAAGCAATACCATACTGATCATCCTCTTAATGAAATGTGTGAGAAGTTTGACATAGTGTTACCTCTACTTCTAAGATCCGACAAATGAGCCGATGTAACCTAAATGATCTTGTCTACATTGGTTAGCTTTATTCTAGTGCAGAGTGTAGAATTTTAATAATCATTTGAAGGTGTGCAGCAGATTTGTGGTCAAGAATATTATTTTAGACTTGAAATATCTACCTACAGTGAGGATGTTTTAGGTTTTATATTCTGTGTTTTAGATTTCTGTGCTTTTATAAGAAGGCCATTAAGTATTCAGGATAAACAAATGAGGTTTTCTAGCCGCTACAACAAATGATTGCAAATAATGTCTACGATATGACCCACAATGTCTCAGAGTTAAACTGGTTTGTTCTTGTGAGATACATATATTTACTGTAATCAAATGTCTGCATGAAATTTTAGTCAGAGACAAAGGAACACCTTCCCTCTGCAGGTCTTTCTTTGTTAAAATCCCAACATGACATATAAATATTGATGACCTGCTGTCATTTCATGCTACTGTAGAAAGGAGAAACCAGTTTTCCAAGATTCTGTGTCAAAGCAGCAGAGTCAGATCTGTCAAAATGCATGCGGACATTTTTCTCTACATTTGGGGCTTTCATCCACATGTAAATGTTTTAGGTCACATGAAATGGAGATTTTGAAAAGTTCTATAGACAGGTTAAAGGGAGAGATATTAAATATGGTCCATCTATATGTCCGTCCGTCCGTCCGTCCGTCCGTCCGTCCGTCCGTCCGTCCGTCCGTCCGTCCGTCCGTCCATCCATCCATCCA
>JAPTYQ010000008.1:20531924-20555108 GCA_029814465.1 Ostorhinchus cyanosoma
CGTTCGTCACCATGTTTATGGAATGGCTTCTCGTGTCATCTCTCGAAAATAAAATAAACAAATCATCGCATTTGTGATTTAATGAAAAAACGAACATTTCGCACTTCTGTTTTTTCGACATTTAGTAAATATCGTTAAAGTTTTGCGCATATATCCAATGGAAAAGTGACTTGTATACATCAGGTTTTCAAGAAAAAAAAAAATCACATGTAAAGGGCTTCAAAACTTATGTGTCAGATATGATACATTTGGCTTTATAGGGTTACGTGATATTTTCTGATATGTTTGTCCATACGTTATATCTTTATATTTAGCCTTTTGATTTACAGACACAGACAGAAGGTGTGTATTTTCTCCTGATTTCTGCTTCCTACAGCTTTAAAAGACCTGCTTGATCAATGGTGCACAAATCAATGCATGTCTACATTAGAAAGGCAGACAGGAAAACATACTTTGCAGAACTTAAATAGTACAAACTGCTATTTGTCGTGGCACAGAGGTGTTGTTTTGACCCCACCGTGCTGTCACCTTAATTATTGTGATCCTTGTTGGGTTTGGGGAAAATTATAGTCATTGAGAGTCACAGGTTATAATTATCATGTAGGGACCACATTTTCGAACATAGTTTTGCCTCAGATTTCTCACTTTCTCTGTAGGAGTATGCAATCGCTTTTTTTTTTTTCCAGTCTCAGTTCAGGTGAGACTTATTGATTTATTGGCTTTATTATCATTTCTATGGAAAGCACATTCTTTTTGGTGAATGGGTGCACTTTTTTGTCTTCTAAAGCAATGATTGAAATTTTACTCATCCACAAACTGAATCTCACAAAAGGGCGTTTAACAACCACTGTTTGGTCTTCTCTGCTGCATGTGAAAGAGGAAGGCTGAAGGAGAAGCAGGCAAGTTCATAAGATCCCTTTTCCTCTGGCCCACGTGAAAACATACATAAATAAATAAAAAAAACACCACTGTATGAATGCAGTGTATTTTCCAGGCTTGAAAGGATTTTCTAAACAGCTGCCGCAATTGTTGTTCAGCAGCGGAAGCCTTTGGATTTCTGTGACAAATGACACAACTTACAACTTGTGTGGATTTAGCACCTGCCTCTGTTATTTTTTTTTTTCAACACAGAACATTTCGTAACATGCGTAATGCTGTTTTGTATGACAAAAAATACAAAATCTTTCCTTTTATATATCATTTTCTATTCATTTTCATTATCCATAATAGCTTATATTCGTTTACCACCATACACAAAACATCCAGTACTCCCATTAGCTTTAAATGGACTTACACTTTCCATATTTCTGATGCAAATTTTATGAGTCTTGTCCTATAGGATTTTGCTTAAGGTAATATGCAAAACACACCTGAATAAATTAGAGGTTTATTTCCTGGCTTTGGATGTTGTGCCTTAGTCATATCATACTTATTTTATACCTCTCCATTTCTAACACAGAATAGCATCACTGCGCCAAACACCTTATATAAGCTCTCTCACACTCCTCTGATTTATCATACAGAACACATCATTCGATGCAGTACTGTTAAAAAGGGCCCACCTGTAAATGATGCATGCGCTGTTTCGACAAGTGTCACAATTTGCTGTGTCTTGTCCTGTCCGGTAGGAGAGCCTGTCAACACAGAGATGAGATGATATATGTGATCCTCAGTGATAAGGTTTTGCTTCATATTGCAACATCCATAGGCATCAGACATCCGCCATATTTTTTTTTTCAGTCTTGCTTATGGAGAACAAGAAAAACAACAAGAAAATGGAACTGCGGTTATATTGTTACAGTTTTGGTTCATCAGGTATGGACGGGTTGATTTTATATGATGGGATTACCTTGCTTTACGCAGATAGTTTGGGAATGTGAAATGCGTCTCTGTACTATAGGCAGTAGGCAGTGAGGAGCAACTAAATGCTGCATAAATCAAGTGAAAAATCAATATCTTTACATCCTGCTTTATTACTGTGTCATTGTTGCTTCTCATCCAACTCAATTTGCTGCAGACATAATAAGCATAAACAATACAAAAAAACCAAAAAAAAAGCAGTAACAAGACAAATTGCATCCCTTGTGTTTATGGCACAGGTACCCTGCCCCCGAGGTAAAAGTTATAAAGGACCTCCACAAAGGCCCAATGGTAAGCCTTCTCCTGGGGCACAATGGAGGCTTATGTCTGGATGCCAAAGAGGACACATGTACAAATATAAACATAACTCTCTCTGTTCTCTCTGTTTGCTATTAAAAGAGCTGGGTATAGTACATGTGCTTAAAAATACTCAAAATGACCTAGAAGTATCATTAGTGTTTAGGAAAAAAAGAGTTCTGACCACAGGGCATGGACATCAGCTCCAGGATGAAGCCAGTGTGGATGCATATTAAAACTGTAATACTACTGAAGGGAAAAAGCCCTGGTTCCCATTGGTTTACATCGGAATTTTCTCTAAAATTCTATAGCGGTGGTGATTTTTTATTTAATTTTTTTTTATCCCTTTTAGTCTCTTTAAATTATTCTTCTGTTAATCAGATCTCAGGCTGAATAGAGAGCTTTATGTCTACCATGTCATACTTTGACTGACAGGTGGATTTGACAGCTCACTCGCCTGCTGAGTCGGACTTTCTGAATTTCAATTTATTTCATAAATGCATTTTTTTTCCTGACAGGCAGCTGAACTGTAACTGTGGTTAATAGGTTCCTCTAACAAGACTATAAAATGACTTTGTTACACAATGCTCAAAAAATTCAGTAAGCTAGCACTCTTTCTAGCACTCTTGGGCTCTCATAGTTCTTATGTCCAAATATGGTCACTTCTGGCTCCAAAAAGCCATCATGGTGACAGCCACATTATAATCAGTTTTCAAAATCAAAGCTCAGAAACCAAACCAATGGATGTCCAATTGAATTACATCCAGTCTATGGTTCTGACATTAGGTCAAAGATGTCAGTGTATGTGCACTGAATTTATTCACAGCCATGGGCCAACAAGTCACAGTATGGGGCTAGTGAGTCACTTCCACTCTTCTATGGCACTAAACAGTCACGCCAAGACTGAGTTAAAGATCAGAACTTGTAAGAAACAACTTTAAAAGTAACGTAAAACCACCACTGGACACAGCTCTAAAATAAAAAGATGAAGTTGGGAATTTTAATGCTTCCTCTACATCAGTTTGAGTATGAAATTCCGGAAGCTCTACAGTTGTTGTATAATATGTAAGTTAGTGGTTTGTTGATTCACAGTTCAGACTTAACTACGACAGGTCTGACCTTCTTTGGACAAATCCAAACACATCTTTAGTGCAATTATTGAGAACATAAATTGTAAAGAAAACTAAGGTGATTTGATGGTTTTACTTGGACTTTTTTCAATCTAAATCTAAGGCTAAGCTAGTAGAGATATAATGTAAACTATCGACTGCCATGTTAATAGCTCATGAAGATTAGAAGAGTTGAAGGTATTGCTACTCTGACCGACTGGCTTTTTATTTCAAAGGGAAAATATGATGATACCATTATATAGACATGTCTCAACAATGAGCTTTATAACACTGGTTGTAGTTGTTGGTGTGTTCTGATTTGTGACTTCACCCTTGATCATTTGGAATGTCAGAACTCCATGTAACATCTTCCACCCCCATATCTCAGCTGTTTTTCATTCCTGTTTGCTCATCTCAGTTTACGTTGGCCTCTATATACTGTCATGTATAGTACAGGTGTGAGCGGCAGTATCTGTGCCGTACGTCACTGAGTGCAACAGCATTCTGCAGTGCTACAGTATGTGCTGTGATGCTGGGAGGAGCCATGTTGGTGCTGCACATGTAATTGCCTGCTGTCACTGTAGCCCTTCACCCTGATGGATGACATGTGGTGGGGTTGGACCTAAACTGCTCACCATGACATGAGAGGTGACCTCACTTGGGGGAGACAGAACACACTCGGAGTGGATCGAAAATGCTGATGGGGGCTCAAGGTCAACAAGTTCATCCGTCCTGCCCTGTTCTCAAATGAAGTCTCTTTGAACAGCTGTGAGCAAGGACAGTAACTCACCGCAAAGACAAGCTCTGCTCTAGTGCTTTAATTTAAAGAGCCCTACTGTAATAATCGCAGCATATTAGCCTAAATTTACAATCAGTGGATATACTCAGCACAAAAAATCCTTTTTTCCCACCAATTTTGTTCACTACCCAGTATACTGACACTATACACAGAATGTCACACAGAGCGATTTCATAGATGCTTCATGGAGGGAAAAAAAAATAACTGCACCTCTGAAAGTCGTTTTCTAAGCTGAGTGTTTGTTGGCACAGATTCACTGCTGTGTTGTTTGCCCACGTCAGCTGTCCTGGGATATGTCCCTGCCCTCATCATTTCAGTTCCACTGTCCACACCCCCCTGCCTACGTGCCTGCTGCTCTGCATGTCTGAACAGTGGATATCATTTTGGATTTTATTAATAATCTGTAAACAAAGGCTAAAATGAAGGTCAGGTCTCATTATACAAATTAAATTCACGAATGTTATGAGCAATATATAATATTTTACAGTAGACAGAAAGTGTAGCAGCAGAAATTTAGGGCCGACTATTCTGTCATGAAAACTATAACAATAAACGGCATGATGGATACAGTTTTAGTGTTAATCCTTTATTATTACAAAATATGTAATATGCACAAACCAAGGTTACATGTCTGAAAAGCACAAACACATTGCTCACACTTTTAATTAGAAGAACGTAATAAAAGAGTCAGGTTGATAAAGTTGCTCTTATAAACATAAATAATTATAATTACATGGAATTGTGTATAGAGACAGACTGATTCTGATGAGTTCTATAAAAAAAATATATATGACCTTCTTTTAGTTAATCGCTTTGCTGTTACAACTAACAACTTTACTGTTTTTAATGTAGTCTCTCCATTCCAATCAACCTTCTTTCCAGGTGCAATAAACTCACTGAACTGTACCTGCCTCGTAGCAAATAGTGAAAAGACTAAACAAGTGGACTAACTAATGAACACAGTGAATCATTTAGTGGCTATAGACCCCGATTTTCTCCCCTGGGAGGTGGAGGAAACTAAAACAGACTGCAGGACATCAGATACAACAGCAACGTATTACCAGGCATCACTAACATACTTTGTCTTGATGTAACCAGTCTGACAGGAAGTGAAACTGTGTGTATACAGTACAGTATTTATAGCTCCCCTTTTGTGGGAAGTTACTGAAAAATCAAATGCGACTGTTTTTTTTTTTTTTGGGGGGGGGGGGGTTTGAGAGAGAAATAGAAACCAAGAGCTTCCAAATTCCTGTTGTATTCTTCTTATAGTGAACTGTGTTACTTATTTAAGTAATGGGTCAGATGAGGTGTAGTACTTGTAAAATTTCTGAACATGTTATTATTCAGTGAATGAGCAGAACTGTAAATGACATTTGCTTCGACTTGATCAACTGATTACAATGGCCTTTTCTTACTGCATGTATACCTAAAACTCAGTGGGCATCATGCATTAATCTTTGATGAGAACGAGAAAGCTTTCAGTTACTTTTCAGTTCAGCTCAGAGTAAAGGCTATTTGACTGGCCGGCCATGGAGAAAAGGGAAGATTTTTCAGGGACATGCAATCAAAAGCAGCAGATCCCACGATTGCACCTCTCTAACAGTGGTGATGGAACACAATGCTTTGCAGGCACTATAGCAAGCACAGCTTTGTGAAGATGAAAGGCAAAGTGTTATGAGGCTGCACTAATTGGGCCTTTAAAAGTACTTCCACAGAGCCACAGTAGGGTGCCTTGTTCTTGACTAGATATGGATACGACTTAAATACAATTTGCTTTATGTTGTTGTGGGTTTTAGAGTCAGAGTGCCTTGACATCTACCAATGCACTGCTGCGTAAGTTTGACTGTGGACACTGTGGACTTTATGTGGATTTTATGAACCTTGTTAATTCATTTTCACCTTTAAAACGACGTCTCTAATGAACAAGGTGGTACATAAAGGGTAACTAGATGCACGCTTGCTGTCACATTTGTGCAGCACATACACAATAATAAAATGATGTTAAAATGCCCCATTAGACTCTGTTATATCACACGATTAGAGGAGCACTATGAAACATCAACGCATGATCGTCATCTCACTTGAACTGTGTTTACTCACTGTTACTGCTGTAGAGGATCAGATGAGAAATACTGAGGATTTTCATATAAACTCCTGTCGTCTACATAGTGTACACTCTTATCTTAGATTTAAACAGAGACAGTCAGGAAGGTGCTATTGTTTTTCGGGTGTGTTACCATCTATTCATACATTGTAAAACCACATGAACTCTTTATTACGTCTGATTTTCTCCAACAGCTGCTGTGCACATATGTATAGAATGTAAAAGACTAGGATGGGATGGGAAATGAAGTCAGTAAAACTATGAACTCACCCCTCTCTCTGTGCTTCACCTTTCTCCAGCTCCTGAATAACTCCAAGTAGGACCTTGATGGTTTCCTGGCTTGAACTGATGAGAGTCTCCATGGCCTGCAGCTGTGCTTTGATATCCCTATCTCCAGATAAGGGCATTATCTGCTGGCTGCTCCCCATGCCCCGAGCTCCTGTATCTCCTTGAGGAAAGCCCTCATCCCCCCCACCTGTTTGCTGAAGTTTAGAAGAGGCTGACACATGCCTGGTCCGACATTGCCCTTGCGACTGCACAGAGCATTTGGCACTATGGGGTAGTGTCTGTGACTGTTGTTCGCTGAGCTGAGAACCCTTTTTCCGTTTACAGCTCAAAGAGGGGCTTCCTAAAGACTCCACATGTGTCAAAGAGTTCCACGCAACAGGGCCTGAGCCCTTAACCTTGTCCTGTGAAAACCCAGAATTAGCCAACTGGCGCTTTGAGGAAGTGCTAGCGTCCATGTCATCTTTGGGTAATCCTTTATGTTTGGTCCTCGTCCCGCAAACCTGGTACTCTGGCTCGCTTTGGGATGGAGGGCTGTTTGGATGGCACTCATCTGTGTAATGTGAGGAATCTGGACATGAGGGTCCATCCACACAGTTGGCACTGGAAAGCAAATCCTCTGTGTCACTGCTGTCATCAGTGTGGTGAAGCAAAGCTTTTGTTTGCCCGACAATCTTACCCTTGTACTTTGAGGACTCCTCAATACTTTGTCCATCCTCACCTGTCTTTATATCGCTCAAAAACCCATTGTTCTGTCCTTTGTAATTTTCCACCAATGCAGTGTGTTTAAACGTATGCCCTTTTTTCCTCTCAAAAGGGAAAGTCTTGTATCGCTTAGTGAGGTCTGGTGATGTCTGGACACCAGTACTCTTTGTCACGTTAGGGATGGAGCGTCTGGCAGGCATGGTCATGTACTTTCTGTGTGTCACTTTGCAAGAAATGGACCTGGAGCGTCGACTCCGATGTTCATTCTGAGCCTCGCAGATGTCCTTAAAACGCACCTGTAAAGCCTTGTTCCTCTTCTTCACCGGCTGCTTGCCAGAGTCTGGTCCATACTGTGTGTTAAGGCTGTGTGATTGGGTTGTCTCTGAATCTGACTCATCTGAATTTGAGAGAACAACGCATTTGGTGTCCTCCTTGCTCACCATATTTCCTGAATAAGGTAAGAAAAAGAGAGAGAGACAGAGAGAGAATCAGAGTCTGTGTGTTATCTAAAAGGAGGGATTATGATTTAGTATCACTCCTCATAGTGTAGCAGATGTTCTGATTCATTTTTCTTGTTGTGACATTGCTTTATAATAGCATCCATTAAAGGAACAAGATGTGATCCATGTAAACGATGGCTTATCCCTCAAATTTAGTAAATGAAACTGAAATCTGTTATTTCTGTTTTATAGCAACTGTAATTCCACATAAACCCGTAAGTGACATTCATTTTTTTCTTAATTTTTTTTTCCTAATTCCTTATGTTAAAAACACAGTATAGTGTCTGTAATTTCTATGTAGTAACAAATGGTGACAAGCAGCAAGGGATCATGGGATATATTATATTAATATCTAAAGTGACTTTACAGATGAGTAATGTAATGCATTAACATTTTAATAACATGCCATTTAGCATTGTATATTCACATTATGTCAGTAGATGAAATTAAATGTTAATGTTAATATGTACAAAGGGAATACAAAAGTACTGGTGACCAAATGAAATGGGCAGTTAAGTTGAATAAAATGATGTTTTTCTCTGGATTTTTACATTGCTGGAAGCATTTGCTATAGTGTAACTACACAAATCTTCAAATTATATAACAGACGCCTAGTCATTTTTAATACTTTCATATGAAAGTGTTACATATTATGTATTTAGCTGCTCCTCAAAAAGTACCTTTTAGCTTGGATAAAAACCATCAACTCACCATTTGATGTAATTTCTGCATCAACTCTACCTGCGACTGTCATCATATAATAAATCTTCACTGTTCCATGTGATTTAGCTGAACTTTAACATGAACTAGTTGTTGAAGCTTCACAGGAGAGTAACAAACACTAGACACAGGTACTTTACTGTGACTAATTATCTAAATTATCAAGTGGTATGAGTCAAATTTAGTGTCACTCATTAAAATAGTGGTGAAGTTTCACAGAAGAAAACTTTATAATGTTTGCATAATGAATCACTGACGTCTTTGATGAGACAAAGAAACCATAATTCAACCTAGTACTGTGTATAGATGATCATTCTGCATGAAGACTGTTGAATTAACATCAGTGTAATGCTGTGAGAAAAGCTGCAGTTTTGGTTTCACCCATGATCAAACACGTTTGTATGATCCCGTTGCTGAAACATAAAATATATACAGCAGAATGAGGAAATGAAATGATGTCTGATACGGTTGAAGGGTAACATCAGAAAGAGCTGGTTAATCATTTTCATATGACAAGACACCACGCGATAAATAAACTCCAATGAATCATTTATTAGCACACAAAGGGAGGCTATTCACCGAGTAGCGGCTTCCCTGAAAGTAATCATGTTTTATCATTCTGAGATATTGTAAATCCATCAATGTGATTGTTCTGGTGGGGAAATTCATACTGAAGAGACATTTCCTTACTGTCAGTTTTACTACCCCCATGAAATTTGTAAAAGGAACTGAATGAGCAGATTACATTAATTTACATTCTGATCTGCAATTGAGCTTCATCTGCAGCGGGATAGGACGGTGAAGTGACCTAATGATTAACTGTGTAGCATGTAATTACAAAATAATGAGTCTGTGGAAATGAGTAGAATATACATTTTCATTGCAAATCTTTCCCTGTTTACATAAGGATTGATCACATGTCATAATACACGCTTATGTGGAGGTCCATGTGTGTGCATGATCTAATCCTTGTGTGCTGTTGTTCATCTTTTTGTGCATTTGTGTACATCCGAAAATTGAAAGTGTGTGTGTGTGTGTGTGTGTGTGTGTGTGTGTGTGTGTGTGAGTCTTGTCACCGTTTCAAAGGAAGGCCTCTGACAGCATCTTAAGGAGCAAGTAAGCGCTTCCCTCATACGGCTGCTCAAACAGAGGCACAACCACACAATAGCAGACAAGGCCTGATAACAAAAACGTGAGGCTCTGTTCCTTGGGACTGGTGCCATGTGTTTCACCTTGCGTGCTGTCCAGCGTAACCTAACCCCTGCAACAGTGTTGATTAAATTGAATATATTTAGAGGCAAGTCTTTCATCTTGCTTCCTATTATCACGGGGGAAAAAATAGCAGCATGCCAGCGACTTTGAGAGTAACTTCAGTCACTGCAATGCATTTAGTGCCAGAGGAGAAGAAAAACTAAAGTAGTAAGTAGCTCCATCTCATTATGTCCCAACATTAATAGTATGCTGTATCATGAATTTACACACAGTTGTTTTGGAATTTGGAGCAGCTGAGTTTTTATTGAGGGTTGTATTTGTTCTGAAACAGCTTAGTATGCACTTTGATTTTAGTGTATGTTGTTTGTCAGAAGTACTTCCATGGCTAAAAAGAATTTGTTCAAGGCTGATTCACATGGGATCATACTATTTCACACTACGAAACACCAATCTCACACCACTGAAAAGGTAATCACATCCGCAGGAAGTCTCCTCTAAGCGCATACAATTTCATATGCAGTCATGTAAGGCATGTAAAGCAGCTAAACGCTGATTTGCACAAAGGCTATGGAGAAAAGCTCTTCAATTACTATTTATTGTTGGAAAGCAAGTCAGACATACAGTGACTGTGAATAAGCAAAGACAGACAGAAGCTGAAGTAACACACGGACATATTCAGATGGTAAAGGGTGAATCTTTTCCTTGTCACCTCTTTTTCCTCCTCCTCAAAGCCCTCCTCCTCCTCTTCTCAAAGCAAGCTATATCTCTGCTAATGACCTGAGGTCCTTCCCTGATTTGGCCTCAGCTATCCAAAGGATTATGAATAATGCATTGACTCTAAAATTGCAAAAGTAATCCTCTGAAATCTCCTTATGTACCCTGGCAGACCACGTTGTCTGTTCCAATTGCCCTTCAGTTCTTCACGCTAAAATGCTCCATGTATGAAAAAAGCACCTTCAGCTACTGTATCATGATTGATTTAGTATGACCACAATGTTGTAGAAACGCAGCTGTTTGAAAAGAATGTTAATGGAGGGATTGGATCCATTTTGCGTGCAATAGCCGGTCAACAACATGCTGACTCATGATTTATGCCTTGTTGCAAAGCAGAGAGGAATAGACTAGTTTGCTTACATTGCTTAACATCCTTGTCAGCCAATATCAACACCATAATTACTGAAGTGCATCTGTAGGGTATTTGCACTGGATAAGCCTGTCTAGCCACTCTCATTAATGTATAAGTAATGTTATCATAGTTGCCTCCCACTCCTTGCATATTAACCTCCACTGCACCATCAACACAACACATCATGAATGTGTGCTGTCTGACCATATAAACTCCACTATTAATTAAAATATGCTAAACAAGGTTATCCGCAAGTTAAATGTTACAGTATTAATAATAAGACAGGTTTACACAGTTCTCATCACCGTTATTGCATTTTATTCATTGCTATCATTGTTGGGATTCATTCTGCTAATACATGCTCACTATTTGCATACATTACAGAACATGACATTGCACCAGTTAGGCGCTCAATGCAAATGATGAGAGTGTGTGTGCCTCTTTATTCAATCAAATGACAGAGTGTGTAGTATGAGACTGCCTGTGCATGTGTACAGTACTTATAGATTCCCCATGCATGCTCAGCGCTGCAGTTGCAGTAATCTTTTCTCAGTACACCATCAATACAAACTGTACCTACAGCAACAGTGCACTAAGACCCCTCGACTGCTTTTTGCCTATTTTTATAAGACAAACCTAGCCCACTTTGGCAAGATCCACAGTCATGAGAACCCTCACATACACAGTCTTATTCTAGCTATCTGTATATAGCCGAGCTGCAGGCTACACCTGTGAAAGTTTGCTTTATGACATTGGCTTAAAAGATTTATCACTGAGCAGCACTTTCTGTTATTGGGGAATAGCGGGAGGTTTTAAAAAGCTCCCATTCCTCTAACTCCTGGCTGTAAGCAGTGGCTGTGAAATGGATCCTTGGGAAAAGGAAGTTTCAAGGAGCAGACACAGAGGGGCATTTGGGGGTGTTTTAATCATATGCCCTCTGACCCGGAAAGGTTTTTTTTTTTTTCATAAATAAAATGAGAGCAGACGGCCTGTCCCAGCAATACCAGCGTGCATGTATAGTGCATCACCCAGATGAGGTCATAAATTAAGGGGTTGAAAATACACGGTGAGCTGAATCACACTGATGGTTAAGTGGTATGTGAGGCAGAAAACAATCTAACAAGTGAATGAAGATGCTGAAACGCTGCTCTTTTCTCTGACACCCCAACCTGCACCCCATCTGTGTTTCTCGTGATTTTAGGTAGTGAAGGAATGACGTGTAGGAATAAAGGGACAGAGAGAAGCAAGGAAGGAGGGAGGGAGGGTGGGAGGGAGACACAGAGATACAGCATATATATAAGTGCAGCTCTGGGTATGATGCAGTACCATAGGGCTTTTCTGATCGTACATGTCATTAGTTATGATAAGTCACACACTCTTCAGATTTAGCCTTGAGCAGGACATTGCTCACTGCATATGAAACATGTCATACAGTCTGCGCCATTCCATGCGATAGGTGTTTAATTAATGATCATCGTTTCAAGTCTATGAAAGTACAATATATGTAGTCTATTACAGAGCACTCATCAATATTCTTCTCTATCAATCACTAGAGAATTCACAAGTAGAGAAATTTTGATAATCAGCCTCTGCCTCAACAGATAAATGCTGCATGTCTTTTAAAGCTGCAAAGACTCACATTGTAACTGTATTAATAATGGCCACATGACATCAATGCAAATTTTTATTTAGTATTTTAAAGAACAGAACCTCTTACGTGCTCTCCTGATCAGTCGTTAAACCTTACAGTGCTTGGATGCAGAAATGCCCCCTCCCTAATTTATCCATATCTTATGCATTCAGGATCATGCACATATGCAACATTAATCACAGACTTTAACAGCATTTATCAGTAATTCATACGGGATTTTAATGTCTACTTGAAGTCAATTAGGATTTTAAAGGACAGAGGAGCCACATTCTCCACTCTTTTTGGAATTCCTGTGAATATGTGCAACTCTGAAAGGAAGTCTAACTCTTACCTTGAGAAACAGATTAGAGGTGCAAAGGACAAGAAAGCACAGATCCCCTGTAGAGCCAGTGTTCATCCATGAATTCAGTGGATGCCAGGGTACCGTCCAGCCAGGGGGGCAGCTCACACAGTCTGCGGGGGGACTGAGAGCGAGGCAGCCGGTGCAGTGACAGCTGGAGTAGTTGTGGCACATCCGGAAGGATTCAGGTTATCAGGATGGGAAAGGGGAAAAAGCAGACAGACATTGCCTCAAAACCTCATCGTGTCCTCACTGATATCCCCCTCCTGCCTTTTACTCTGCTCTCTCCCCCTCTGCTCCCTTATACTCCTCATTCAAGCATCACTGACACTCATTCGCTCTAGTCCCTGCACTCACCGGGAATAGGCACTCACACACGCAGTGGAGATCTCCATCTCGCGGTGCTGCTGCTGCTGCTGTTGCTGCAATCCCTGTGTATTCGTGATTGAGTGTATGTGTGTATGTGTGTGTAAGAAAGGCAGGGAGAGGGTGGGCTGGTGGGTGGATGGGTGGGTGGATATGGCAAAGGGAGGAAGACGGAGGAGGAGGAGGGGGAAGAGGAGGAGGAGGAGTACTGGGGTAGTACGCAAGCTGCTGGGGAAAGTCCAGAGTCGCTGAGCTGCATCATCGGCAAAGACCCCTTAACTTGTCCTCGACAGACTGGCTTGTGTTGACACTGAGCTGTTATATAATCTGAAGGGCTTCAGGAGACGATAGGGAACGGGGGGGGACTGAAATAATAATGCATTGTGCTTTTAATTGGATGTCTCCTGCCCCTTTTTACTTTCATACATCTGACACATTGTTTATGAGAGGTGGTGAAAGGGGCTGAATCAAGCAAAAGGGAAGGAGAAGTAGTTCTGGGGCTGCACAAGGAGGGGGGAAGAGGAGGCGAAGAGCCAACAGGGCAACGGTGTTAATGAGAATCTGAGACGAGAGAGAGAATGAAATGATGAGAAGGAGTAATAGAGACAGTGAGAGAGAGAGAGGAGCACAGAGAGAAATATACTTCACTGAAAAAAGGGGATATTGATTTTTCACATCTCTAAATTCCTCAGAGATTCATTGTTTAATGATAGAGAGATAGATAATAAATTTTAGGAAAAATGGGATAGGATTGGTTTCTACTAGGATGATAATCCATAAGAGGGAAGGGTTAGTGAATGGTCATCATCAAAACACCAAAACAAGGGAATATCATTTGGAAGACTGGTGTTCCATCCTTCCACTAGTGTTCGGAGACTTGTAGAATCAATGCTGAAGACCAGTGAAGCAGTTTAGGCATTGATTGGTGCTGTTCTGGGTGCGTCAACACCTTACTAAGACACTTCATGTTGTTTTTGTTTTTTTTGTTTGTTTGTTTCAATTGTCATCTGTCTGCTTTGAGATCCTCATATTTGAGTGAGTTATGACAGGATGAACACCTGTATGACATAAAGCATTTCAGGTGGATAGACCTCAAAATCTGGGGTTTGACTACATGATTTTTTTTTTTTCTGCTTACGTGTTACAGCGTCACTGTGTTACATAAAGTGATTATTGAGCAAGATATTCCTCCTGCGTTGTGGCTGCGGGACATAACAGACTACACGTTGCTTCCTGACAATCATCACTTGCCATCTTTCATGACGTGAATGATGTCACTAGGAATGAGGTGGCAGCGATGACTCCCAGAAACAACAATGTAAGCTGTAATGGAATCCAAAGCATTGTATATGATGACACTGGCTGTCTGGTGCAGTGAAAAGTCTAAAAAAAGAAGTCACATTCTTGAGTCGCACAAAGTAGAAATTAAGGGTTGTCAGTCTTTCAAGGAGAACTTGACGTAAAAAATAATGATTGTTTCCGCATGTTTACACTTGATGCATGGACAAGGACTCTATGCCCCGACTGGTCAAAGTCATGACATATTCTAGTCTTTCAGTCAGGATGTCCTGAGAAATCCCAAATGTGGCACAATACACAAGGAAAAACAACCTATTTTCACGCACCTTCACTTTTGACATTCCGGACATATCCTAGTGCTCTATAAAAGGGACACAACTGGATGGATGTGTACAGTAGAATTACCCAGGCATGATAAATACTGCTTTCTTTGCACAAAACTATACAAAATAATTCACCTTTGTAGAACAGTGGTTCTCAATCTTTTTCCGTCAGGCCTCCTTTGGAGAACAAAAAATCTCCAGGCCCCCCTCAACCCCAACGAGACTGTAACAGTGGTGTAATTATAACTTTTAATGAAAGAAACATCGATATTGCAACTGTACTTTTTGTTTTTCCTTGAATAATTTGTTGTGCAAATTAAATATAATTTAGATTTTTGTTCCACTCAACACGAATGCCCCCTGAGACAATATTTTTCCAAATAAAAATAGGGAATCCGCAATTATCTTACAACTATGACAATAAAGTTCCTTTTTTTTTAAGAACAACAAACTGATTTTTGGTAACAAAGATGAACATTTTAACAATATCAGTGGCTGCAATGAGTCTGTTTACATTGCACATCTCAGAACATTAACATGCAAACTGTTTAAACTGTGCAAAAACAGAAACATTGCATATTTTTCTTCTCCAGTCCAATCCTTGTCCATTCTCTAAGCTTAAACTCTTTGTCTAGTCTAGTGACAGATCACTATGACAGTCGATTTGTTTGTTGTATGTCCCTAAAATGAGTCTAGGGTGCTCCAACGCTAAAACATTAGTTCCACTTGCTACATGTTCTAACCTGAGGAAAAAAGGAGTGATCCCATGCTGCCCCTGGCAAGCCTTTGCTTCCCCCCGGGGGGCAGTCCCACAGTTTGAGACAGACTGCTGTAGAATGATGTAAAAACAAAACAGAGTAAAGACATGCAGCTGTCTTATACTCCACCCCCTAAAGCCAAAAAGTTATATCATTCAGTATAAAAATAAAATTGAGAAATGATAGGAACCTATATTTTTTGATGTGCATCAGGATCCGTATGAATGACACACACAGCATCTGAAAATAGGTTTATATAATATGTGAAAAGTCAGGTGTGAAGGTTTTTTTATTTCAAGATTTAATACAGCTATGCTCAAATCAATAGTGATTTCTTAATGACTTTGCTCTGTTACAATCAGAGGCACACTAATCAATAATTAACATCAAATGACATTGCGAATTGTGGACAGTGTCGTGCTACTGGTACAGATAAACACTTCCGCTCTATGAAAATGTGTTTCAGGTAGTTCTTTTAGCTTTGAAGAAAACCGCTGGTGAATTTCTCCAGTGTTAGTACAGTTATTATTGGCCTTACAATAGTTTAATTAGAGAAACCTCAGCAGGAACAGCATCAGCGGCTTCAGAGCGAGCAAAAAGAGACAGAAAAGATCTGTTTTTTCCTTTGACCGATCCTTGTAGCAGTTTCTAAAAGAACACCGTCACACAAAAATTCTCCACATAGTTCATCCAATAGGAATGAATAAGCAGAAAGCAACAGCGTACACAATGATAATTTGGTCTTTGATGATCTGTTTGTCATAAAGAACAACCAGAGCGTCCAGACCAGGTCGTACATGGCTTGTTAAATGGATGTATTAAACTTTTATATTACAATCTTGTCTATATGCATGGGTTTAAATACTCACACATTAAATCTCACAAGCTGCAAATGTAAAGAAGCAACTCCCCCAGACAGCTGACAATAAATTCAGTGAACTAACATTTAATTTCCTGGGGAGTGAGTCCAAATGTCTGCATTTGTGCTTTATAAGACTGCACTGTCTGTTCTTGAGTGAAATCTTAGCAATGTACTTTTCACAGCAATATTCAGTTCAATCAAGTCTATTTAGTGCTGAAAGAAAATCATGATGATCAGGAGCATTAACCTATAAGGAGCCAGTGTGACATTTGTGGCAGTTCCCAAATGAATTTTTCTCTTTATAAAACTGTCTTTAAGTGGTTTATCACCATTTATTGTCTGTGCAGGTTCTCATTTGCCCAGGCCATCATTTATTTTTGGTAGTTCTTCTCGGTTCAACTCCTAAACCAGTCCAATTGAACCAAAAACTAAAAATATTTAATATTTAATTCACAGATCATTTAGATGATCATGAAAACTAAGAGTAAATTTGAAGTTAATTATATCAAAACAGAGGAAAATTTAGAAAAAGTGTTTGTTTTTTCCAGCAAAGATATTGCTAACTGAATGTAAAAACAAGTGTCTCCATCTACTGTCATTGATCCAACTCCATGGGTTTTACTGATGAATCAATGTTGTAGAAGATGTGTTTCCACGTTCACTACGGAGCCTCTGAACATCCAAATGGGTCATATCTGATGACAAACTGCCTTTTACACCAATTATTTACATGGATTAGTGGATCAACGGGGATTAAATGGTTTATATCAGTAGATGATGTTGGTAGATGGTGGATGTTTGGGTCTTTACGGGTTAAGAGATTGTTTATAGTCAGTTTTCTGTTTAAACAAAACTGCCTCCTGTGTTTGTTTAACTTTAATAACTTTGATATGCAGAAGCTACAGGTAAAAGTTTGGATACAGATGCCATGACATTTCAGACGCCACCCTTAACGGACCAAAGTTTCATCATTATTTGCCTATGCAAGCAACCTAAAGAGCAGAAAAGCATTTCCAAATGAGTTTTTTCTTCCAAAAGGCCGAGGGGGAGCAGTAGCCGGCGCAGTGATCTGCTGACTGCTGTCTTATTGATTTAATTGTCTGTTTTCCTCCCAGCTCTGCCTGTTCATAGGCCTATGACGAGCTCCTGGCTGTGCCCGCTGCATGCATGCCGATCCATTTCGCTATGAACCACAGCACCCCTTCAGTCTCAACACCAGCTTAATCTCACTGTGCTTAATGAGTGGAACAACACGGACTTGACAAGTAGGGAAAATCCCTCCCCGTTCCCCTGCTTCTCCTCAATCCCTTCTACATTCAGTTTATTGACCTGCCAAAGACTGTAAGGGGAGTGTCCAGATTTATGCAAAAAAAAAAAACGCCCTCACTGCTCAGCCATTACTGTCAGCTTAAACATTCAGTTGGATCCTTAAGGACCGCTTGAGCCTTTTGGACTGCTACACAGACAGACACCTTAAAATAACCCAAACTCTACTAAAACGGGGGTAATGTGTATTTGGGTGCAAAAGTGGAAATGAAACAGAAGTTGTGAGCAGGATAACAGCAGATGTTACATAAAATATTGAAAAATCCTGTCCAGGATTAGAAACAAACACTACTCTATTTCATTGTAATTCATTTCCTGGTTTTGCTTAGTTCTTCTAAGTCTCAAAGGTGAGAGAAGTGTGCTCTGTCAAATACTTCTCTCAGATCTACCCAGATCCCTAGGTGAAAAGAGAATGTTTACATTAGCATATGAAACAGCCACAGCAGTAAACATACAGTACATTTTTATCTTTTATCTAAATTATTCATGAGGTATTTTCCTACTGTATGCAGCAAACTCATGGGGATCAAAACAAGTAAGATCACTGGATATATCTGAAAACACAAATAAATGAAACCTTTCTCACTCTGAGAGGCTGCTGGAACACATCCTAAGTGCACCTGCAGCAGAAGTTTGTGGTGAATAATAAGTTGATCTGCGGGACAATCTGACACTGTATATTTTGATGACCGTCAGATCATCATAGCGTCGCTCAGATGCTCCATTTCTATGGAACACTGAATACTGATCAAATCCAGTGTAATCTTATTTGTGAATTTTCCACATGGTATCATGCACCCACCAAAATCCTCCACCCCCACTCTTCAGATACATAGACACACAAGATCTGCACGCCTTGTTGAACACAGATGGTCATTTTCCAAACTACCATAATGTCAAATGGTATTCTGGTTGTTAAGGAGATAACAGGTTTTAATACATTGCATTCTGCCCCATTTTTGGAGCCTTTCACCAAACTGCCACTCCAGTTTTATCCCCACAAATAGCATTAAAAACACTACACTATTAATCACTATTAATGGCTGTGGAAAATTGGCTTAAGTATCTGTAAAAACTCCCACAGAGAAGCCAACACTAATGCTGTTGAACTCATTTCCATTACACAGTACAAGCACGTAAACACAAAACAAATAATCAGTGTAATATAGAATTGTTACATAAACTAATAATTTTCCCGGTTTGCTGCAGATGATTACTGGGTAGTTAAATTAAATGCCTTTATAAAAACAGTGACAAATTTTTTAAGTACTTTGTTTGTGTTCAACTTTGAATCTGAACTTATCCTGTCTGTGTTTCTGAATGTTTGTTGCTCTAGTGTCTATTCCTCACTCCAGAAATAACAGTTCCCTTCTTGTGTCTTCTTCTGTCCCCTCTAGTTTAGAGAATTTGCAGTATAATAGGCCGTCTTTAAATATATTTGCATATTCACTGTGTACACAACCCTCCCGAGACCACATTCAAACACAGCGAATCTGACATTTGGGACTGCAACTTGTTGGAGGACAGGTTTACAGAAGATCGCCGTGCTGTGTTTTTGTGCTTTGACTCAAAAAGGACGAATAGTGAAGATTTACTGTAACAGTTGAGATCCGATTTGATGCTGAGTCATAAGAGCTTATTTGGGTTTGCTGATGCTGCTGATGGTGTCTGGATGTCTGGATGCTGCTCATCATCACTTTGCCTATGTATAAATATTCATTTTGCTCTACATAATATTTGTCAGTTGTTTATGTAAATTGTTTTCTATGTAAATTTTGGATCCAGATTTTTGTATGGACGACACCAAATGAAGGACCCCCCCCCGTCTCCATTATAGTTCCATTTGTGTGTTTGTTTTTATGAGTGTGTGTGTGTGGGGGGTCATTCAAGGTCATTCAAGAGTAATCCACTGTGATATTGGAAAACAAATGAAACTGAATTTGAAAAAGTTTATTAAGTTTAATTGCAGGTGAATTTTTTAAAGTAAACATTTACCAGTAACATTTGACTAAAAGGTTCAGTGTGTAATTTAATGACACCTAGTGGTCAAGTTGTAGATTACAGCCGACTGTACACAGCTTGCCTCATCCCTCCTCCTCATGTTTGTTTTGCTTGGGCGTTTTGAAATGGAAAACATGAGAGGAAGATGAAGAAGAGCTATAGAAATGATGATGCGCTCTGTGGCGCTACACCACTCCTGTAGCTGTACGCGGGTCATTCTGAGCTAAGAAAGATCCACTTCTGATTGCCAGGTGACTATGTAACATGATAATGACTATTTTATTCAATTTCTGCAAGATTTTCTTAATTTCCACTAAAACTTAGACAATGAACCTTTAACAGGTTCCATTTGGATGTCCGGCCCCTTCCTCTCTGGCCCTTCCTCTTCACTCTTCCTCCATATTGCACTCTGCTTCATTCTCCCTCTTTACCTACTCTCTCCACCTCTTAGCCACGCCTCTTTTCCTGTACCTCCGCCTGCAGACAGCTCCCCATTCCTCACCTTTGCCAGATAGTTTTATGCTGCTGTATCTGACTATTCTGCCTGATAATCTTCAGTGTGACCCTTTGTTACGCCCCAGCCTGGTTTGGACCTTTCGCTTCTTCACCTCTGTCCCCGACCTGCCTTCTGCTCACCCCTGCTGTGGTTAGTCCACCTATTCTCTGCTTTCTTTTACTTTTGACCTGTCTTCCAGTTTGGCCCTTACCCAGGTCAACTGCTTGGCTGCACTGTCTCCTTGGTGACAACATTCATCTGCCTCAGTAAACCCAGACCTGCTTCCTCTTTCTATTTCTTTTCCTCAACCAAAGACTTCCTCATCTTCAATTACAGTCAAACAAACACAACAACACAATAACGCCTATTTAAAATCTGTGTTCATTTGAGTCTGTAAACTCCATTGTAATCACAATTAAAAAAAAAAAAAAAAGACAATTCCCATTTCTTTAATTCAACAGTCACGACTCCTTGATTTCTTACTAGTTTCCATTGTTGAAAACAAAATGTTGCAGAACATGGTTTATGTTTTATCAGTGGCAACTTGGTTTAAGTTTCTGTTCGATTGGCCTTCTAGAACATAAATAAATAACAAGAAGTTACATTCTTAACAATAATCTGAATGTGACACCATTTCCAAACACTGTGCTCTAATCAAAAATATTGGCAAAAAAAGTGAAAAACAAAGAACTGCTTAGTGTTGCGACTTAAGCACACAGACTCCATCCTTTTCAGTGATAGTTCTGTATATTCTTCAGTCTCATACAGCAGCCATTTAAATATTTGCATATTCTGCATATAAAGGTTTTGATATTGTCAATTTATTTTTAAGTCTCTGCAGTAGTGCTGACAACCCGGCTGTCCATACAGCCTGGAGAGTAACAGTTATGTTCTCTGGGGGCAACTGTACCTCCTCTTCCATCATTAAATACATAATGGCCCAGATTTTGTTTGCTCCCAAGTCTGTGTCAACACCAACTGCAGGCTCTGGTTGACAGCACACTTCAAAGTGAGAAATGATCTCTGAGCCCCAGTGATGCTGGAAGTGCTGGGTTTCCATTTCCTTTTGCACGCATTACTTCATACTAGAAGATGTTTGTTTCCATGGCAGCTCACATTGTTGTGACTAATCAGATATTTTCAGATGTGCATTAGTTTTGCAGTGGTATTATCTTATCACAAGACATTTGGCTCTCGAAATAGCACAGAAGAACAGAACATATTATATGGAATTAGTAAAAAGATATGCACTGTGCGCTGTTCAGAAAAAGATGAGCTTCGAACAATATTAAATGGAGAATATGGAGAAAAAGTTAATCATACATCTGTATTTAGGACTTTGTTATATATTTGGTAATGTAAGAAGCCCAGAACACCACCCTCTGTGGGACATCACTTATGACTCACCAAAAACTGGCTTTGAAGTCTTCTCATGCATGAAGATGTCATCTCAACTCATCCAAATTAAATCACTGTTACTCATCAGCTTTTCCATTTGAGCTCATATGCTATCTCAGTGGTAACTAACCCTGTTGGCCATTTAGTGAAGCAGACACGCAGACTATGCTGTGTGCCGCTGATATTAAGGGATTAACCCTTGACACAGCATCTTTTAGTGATATGACTGATGATACTATTACTAAGGAATGCAATAGTTTCAGATTTTTCTCAGTATTACACTCTTTAACCTCAAAAACCACATCAGCATGGGGTCACTGAATTTATTACAAAACTCAAGCTTAGGTAGGTGTATAGTTGGCAAAACTCATAACATTGTTAAATGATACGTTTCGTTCTGTAGACAAATGGCCTTCAATTATTTTTAATTAAATTGCTTTGGAGTACTTTTTTTTTCCTTTTTCCTTTTACAGTGTGAAACTACAGGCTCCTGGATCACATTACTCCAACTGGCTGTCCTTAACAAAATTAAAGAATTAATACATCATTTAGAAGCACATTTAAAGGTCTTCCTTAAAATATGCATTAATACCATTCTGAAACTAGGAATGAAACATATGAAGCATAAAGACATGCAATGTACGATTCAGCACAATTTAATTCAACACATCCCATTCTATACATTTAATGTAATATAATGCCAGATAGAATAGTAAGATGCAATTCATTTAGTAAAGATGGTTTGATTTTATTTGTTTGGTTCTCCTTTGACAGACAGCAAACCCTAACTGGGCTAGAAAGAGAAATTTTCACTCCACATATTTGTTTCTATAGTAGTGCAGTTGAGTAAGCATCTCATTTACGCCGTTTCCTTTGGATTTCTAAAAAACAAACAAAAAAAACAAAAACACTTGGCTATTTCATAAACGAACCTTCTCACAAGTAAAAAATAAAAAAATCTCAGACTAAAGATAAAATAAAACCGGGCCTCGACCTTGCCTAAAAGCAGTTCCCATTCTGTGTCTCCACTTAAACTATTAAAATACGATTCAGCCTCAGCAGCCGCCTCAAGCTTTGTTTATGTTCACTGGAGACTTTGAGAGAATTGGCCACTGACAGTAGTGGAGATCAGAGATGCTCTTGAGAAAACAGTTCAGACAGTAAGAATCAATCTATCGGTTTAAGTTAAATTCTTTTTCACGAGTAATGGGTCAACCGGTCTGTATCTGTTGTAAACAATTTGTGCAATTTTGTCTTAGAATAACATACAATTAGGAGCTGACGTTAAACTCTGAATTTGGTGTTTCTTCATCAACCGGCTGCTGTGTTCCCTGTGTATACAATAATAAATGGTGGTTTCATCAGATTTATAGACTGAAAATTTATATCACAATTTGATATATCCACCCGTCTTATGTTGCGTCCTGCTGGCAACCTGACAGCTAGACTACACGACAGACACCAGAGATATCCTGGCAGTTGGAGCTAGCTAACATTGTTAACATCTGCTGACATTATTTTCCATAGAGGAAAGAATGGTGACATCATCAATTTATTACCTGTAACTGATGGTGTGGGTGATGAAAAAGCTCCCGATGTCCCTTCTCTCTTGCTCATTATTTTTTTGGTGGCATGCCGAGTACAGAG
>JAPTYQ010000008.1:20580222-20591540 GCA_029814465.1 Ostorhinchus cyanosoma
TGTGTGTGTGTGTGTGTGTGTGTGTGTGTGTGTGTGTGTGTGTGTGTGTGTGTGTGTGTGTGTGTGTGTTTGCTCCAGCCTGCAGTGGATGGAGAGCTGTTCACTGGATTTTGAACCTGTTTGACAGATGCAGGGCTGTCAACTTTACTATGCCATGTCATTCCAGGTAACACAGGGTGAAAGCAGATGGAAGTAACCCAGCAGCCGAAACCCCCTTCTCTTGGCAATGATGATTTTTTTTTCGCCGCTTCACACTTTCATCTGCCAACTATCCATTCCAGACACTTTTGTTATATGATTTTGTCTCTTGCATAACAATTCAGTGCTTCCTGCTTTTGTGACCATTTTTTTTTTGCCACTGTTGATGTTGCAGCTTTGAATATCCAGTCAAAGAGATCAATTGCACAGCAGTCTGATCCCTCTACTAAGCCAAGCACGCTCTTACTGAGTCCAACTAAAGTAAAGCTTACCCGAAAGCAAAACTGCAGCTACACTGTGTTTGGCTACAAACTGCCACATTATCAAGTCATTCAGTCATAAACATGCATAAAAACACCCACGTAAAGATCAGGTACTTGTCTCCACATCCTTAATCATCAAATGGAAGGCAGTTAATTAAATTTCACTGTTACTTTACTCATTACGGATACTAAACTTGCTCACATAGCAGGTGTTCCTATCTAACACATAAATTGTATCATAATAAAGAAAAGAGTTTTTCTCAAACAAAATGTATTCATCAGTTCAGTCGCAGTTCATGGCATTTACGGTTCATTTTTCTTTGCATTTTCCATCTTCATGTATATCATTAATAAGATATGATGCAACTCCACTCCTGTAAACACACCACAGAATGCCAGAGCAGGTGTTAATTAGATTAAATAAGTAATGAATCAAATGCAATCATTGTTTTAAAGAATATTACAGGACTGCAAGATAGCTTTGCAATTCACAAGTCACTTAATGCAACTTCAGTGATTTCCCTATCAAAAAAATATGTAATGAATTATACAATGTGTTGCTGTGTAAATGCATGAGGAATTTGGATTTGAGTCAGTCGGGCATTGCTTCAGGCTCAAGTCGACACAGTGGAAGTGTGTTGCTGGGCTGTAAAGTGCTGCTAATCTGCAAACATCGTTCACTCAGGAATGTTAAACAAGTGTCTCATCAATGAAATTATTAACATCGCTGTTTATCTCTCTCTTTGAAAAACATTATGTTATTATTTTATTATAAATGAAGGAAGTCTGAGGGCTACAGATGTCTAAGTTTTAGGGTGTTTTCTGATGAGAACTTCTATCCCCTCCAGTAAATCTCAGCAGAACATACTGAAAGGGCAGAAGGCATGGGCTTGAACTTGTCGCACTTTACATTTAGCCTCAGTGGAAGTCTCCACATATGCAGTATCTACTCCTGTGGCTGACTTTTTTTAATGAGTCATGAGTCCAATGCTGCATAGCGCAAGGTGGATATTATTTACATAATACTAAGGTGATGTTTAGGACATGCAGCGGTGCATCCAGATTGCTGGGGTGGAAAGTGTAAATTGAGTTTCATACACAGAAAAAAAAATACTGGTAACCAAAGGGTCGTGTCTACTGCAAGATCATAACATATGCTTTTTCATTAGTTTTGAGAAAGTTTGTGGAGTCACTTATACAGTTTGATGATTATAATGTTAAGCTGATAAAACTGCGAATTTAATAAATCATGGCATTTAGTATATGGTGAATAAAGATAAAGCGGATAAATGAACTAATATTTGAGTTGTAATGACTGCATTTGCATATACCAAGGATTTAATGGCTTCAGTGAATGCAACACATACTGCGATTCCGCAACATGCAACTGGCTCAACTCTACTCAGGTACTAGATACTATTCCTGGAGACCATTTCCAGTACAGGATACTTCCAACTTTAGAGTACCTGGACGTCCTAGCAACGTGGCATGTAACTTCCGTGACATCTGCTCAGAGAGTTGCTAATAAACTCGTTGGATTGTCGCCCCGTTGAGCTCACGGTGAATTTTTTCATCGGCCACCAAGGACAAAAATGTCTGAACCTCCTTGACCGACCACAGTGTAGTTTTACGAGCTGTAATCATGCAGGTTAACCTGCAGGTATATTTACCGTAAACTTCCAAATCAGTTTTTTTTTTTTTTTTTTTTAAATGGTGGGTTGCACATTGATGACACAATAATGCAGAGACAACTGTCAGACCAATCAGTGGTCTGCAGTGTTTACAGGTTTATGTTTTAGTATCTTGGATTCCCAGCAGAGCAGTAACCAAACAACTAGTACCGGGTACCAGATTCCAGGTTCTTTTACGTGATGATACACTCACTTCCACTTCTGTTTTCTTCACATCATTGTGCTCTTTATTTTTTTTAATCTTCCCCTAATAAGACATACAACTGCTCGTATTCTTTATTCTTTATATTAATTAACCAATTTTGGCAAGTTCTAACAAGACTGATCACTTCACAGATGATAATATCAAACATTTTTCTTTTTTAGAAGACACCTACTAGGCAAGAGGTAACATAAGCCCTTTTTGTTGGGTGTCTGGAAACATTTGTCTGATTTTGGTTGTTTTTCTTGTGAATCCTGACTCTTTTGCTGCTGTGTTCCATTATTGTGCTCCACTAAGTTTCTTCTTTCTGCTGTTTGGCGCTGAGGCAGAGCCTTTTCTACCTGCTGTGGCTAGAATCACAGAATCAGGACAATTAAACAAAACAATCTGATCAATGCTAGAATTTTCAAGACGCCAAAGGAATACAAACTATGTCGGTGATAATTAAATGTGACCGCACTATGATCAATGTCATTATCAACATACAAATATTAATAGAAATAAAAATGTTTTGAAAAATGAGGAGCGGTAAATGAAGATTGGTGCTTCCTGAACATCCGTTTCTCTGATAAGAGTAAATGAATCTGGTATTTGAAATTAGAAAGTGATTCGGAATGAAAATATATTTTTTTAAAGGCTAAGAGAGTTTGGATGGAAGAGTGCAGCTCAGAAAAAAAAAAAAACAGAGTGAGATGGAAAGACGGGGGCAGAGATAATGAATGGTGAGAAGGCAACAGTCTGGAGCTCAGGTCACACAGAAACAAGATGGGCCGAGATGAGAGTAAGTGGAAGCTGTTGATGTCAGAGCCTGGAGTTTGAAAAAGTCTCATCCGCTCTTTCCTCTCCCTGTCTATTTAGCCTGCTGCCTCCTCCATCTGTGCTCCTCTCAGCATGCTTTTAACTGATAGCCGCCACAGCTCTCAATGCATCTTTCATCCACCCTTGCAGACGGTCATAAACCTCCATCTTGGGGTGAGGGGTCCTGGGGCTGGAGCATCGGGACAAGACGACAGGGACGCAGTAAAAGGTTAATGTTAACGCTTCAGTCAGGTCTCGTCCGTTAGGAAAGCTACACTGACCTTACTGTGGGAAGACACTTCAGAGAAATGTAATTAACCCATAAAGACCCAGTGTTACGTTTGTGGAAGTTCCCAAATGAATTTCTCTCTGTGTTTAACCTTTCTTAAGTGATTTATCACAATTAATTATAATATTATCCTCTGTGTTTTCTGTATATATATATATATAATTTTTTTATTTTATTTTTTTGTGCAAATCATGTTTTCAAATATTTAATTCACTGATCATGTAGATGTTCATAAAAATTTAGAGTGAATTCAAATGTTATTATGTCAGAACTGGAGAAAAAGTGACTTTTTTTAAAATATAAAATCTATCATTAACTGAACATAAATCCAGTGTGTCCATCCACTGTCACTGATCAAACGTCATGAATTTTACTGGTGAATCAATGTTATAGAAGATGACAGTGTTTCCATGGTAACTGCAGAGTCTCTGAATGTCCAAATGAGTCATACTCTATCTGATGACAATGGAAAGATGGAAAAATGCATTTTACAGCAATATTTACATATATTGATAAGATTAGTGGATCAACAGGTATTAAACATTGTACACCAGTAGATTATTTTGGTCAGTGGTGGATGTTTGGTTCTTTATGGGTTAAAAATAACATTCTAACAGATTCACCAACACACTACATGTTTGTCACTGCATTCATTATGCTTCATACTGTTATTCATGCTTTAGCTGTCCTGCTCTACACCATGCATTTTATTCTGTTAATGTTGTGACCATGACTGTGCAAAAGTCGTGTTGGAGTCATTTTACTCAGGTTGCTGTCTGAATAATAAAAATAGTCAGGCGGTGATGTGCTGTTCTGCTGCCTTGACAGGAAATGATTAGTGCTGCGACAGGGCAAGTGGCAAGTAATTATGCACAGCTGCAATGTTGGGATGTTGGTGTTTGAGAAAAAGCACAGAAACTGTCATTGGCTGCTACTTCAAATTACATAACTATTTTGGTTTTCATTTTCCTCTTCAGCATCAGTTTCTGGCCAGACAAATGGATGAAAGACAGCTTACCAGTTTTCTTTCTAGGCATTTTGCTTGTGTGTTTAACCTTTTTTCAACACAGTACAAAGATCCCCAGAAAAAAAAAAAGAATTGGCAGCCATCTTTGATGCGCTTAAATATTTCCTTGGACAAGACAAGGGTGAGATTTATATAACTGTCTCCCCCTTCAAACAGCATATTTTGCTTGGGTAACTGTCAAGAGTTTCATGATTTAGCAAAGCAGATTAGATTTGCTGAGGAAATGTCAAAAAGAGCAAAGGCATTTTTCCTAACATTTCCTGATGGTTTATAATAGAACGCCCCAGGAGTAGCTCCTATGCAGTACTTGGACTAGTCTCAAAGTCAGGCTGTTCAAAGTCTATTTTTCTTTGAAATCCCATGGCACTTGGCCAGCTATCATTTGCTGAGGTAAAATCAACGGGCAAAGAAGATATCCAAGTATTCATGGTGATCTAGAACAGGGCTGATGTGATGTGAAGTTGGGAGAGGTTATTCTGAGGCAAATATGGAGTCAGAGATAGAACGCATTAAATTAAGATACCATAGTGCACACATTATGTTCTTATGTTGGTATTATGTTGCTGTTCTGTCTGTTAATACATTAGATCAAGACAACAGGCTCTGGCTAATCATATGTAATGAGAACTGAGAGAGACGTCAGTCCCAGAAGCAAGGTAAGCTTCTCGCTGTTATCAAGTGATAAAGTAAACCCCAGAGTGTCCATATAGATTTACAAGTGGGTTGAAATTAACATCTGACAAGCAAAGCCAACAAAGGGGAGACTGTACATCCCACTCACTGCAGACTGCAGGCTGAATATATTGAACGCTTCCGCTGCATAATCAGTCAAACCTCTTACAGCTTCACCCAAAAAGTGTTAAGAACATGGATTTCCAAGTGAACTAAAAAATAAATTCAATCCTAAGATAAACTCAACATTAGTCTTTGCAACACATCCCATATTTGCAGCTAATTGGAACTATTTAACACATTCAAAAAAAAGAAAATGAATGCAATTAACACAGCTGTGCTTTGTTTACTTCTGATGTTTTACCAGTTAAACTCCATTTCACAGTGGCGTGGTGGTAACAGTGTTTACGGAGTCCAACAGCTTTTCAAGAGGGAAGCGCTTTCATTTATCAGTATTTCTGTAGCGTCCACATGGACTGCATTTCCCTGAGCAGCTTTCTGCCACAATCTGAAATAAAACAAAGGATGTTATGTGACGTGACTGCCATGCACAGATGTATATGCAGCTGAAAGCAACATATGCAGAAGCACGTCCGTATGAAGGTGACATAACGACCCAGTCACAGATACCTAAATAATGGAAGGGGCTGGTCTGTGTCAGTAACTGGATGAGTGTAAAGGCGGACCAAGGTGAAGTGTTTCTATGGCGTCAAAAAGAATAATCATTCTGAACCATGAGCAGAATATTTTGTTGCTTTTTTCTTTCTGTATTTGCTGAACTACTGGCTTTTATGGCCTTGAAATTAGAATTCCACTTAAATATATAGAGTGTTGGATTTTGTTATTATTATTAGCGCACTACAGTAATAGAAATGTAGAATATGTCTTTCAACTAGTTGTGAATGCCTCAACTTGAGAAGGTTAACGGTAAATTCACCTTATTATCCCTGTAGGGAAATCCATTCTCTACATATTACCCATCCTTATCCACACAGGGCCTAGCATTAGTGATTAGCATTGGCACATTAAGAGCAGTGAGCTGCCATTGAAAGCACTTGGGGACTAACTCTTACCTTGGTCAAGGACACAGACAGGAGCATTAACATACATATACCTGTTCAGCGCAGAAAGAACAGATAAATGTATGGGAATCATGGGAATCAAACATAACCTTCCACCTAAGAGGAACAAGTGCTTACCGCTACATGACCATGCTCACACTGAGTGATAGTAAAGAGGATTCTGTTGGGTTTCTGTAAATTAGAGTCTGGTTTCGACCACCTCTATACAGCATGTAGTGTCATGAGATAACTTCTGTTATGATTTGGTGCTATATAAATAATTTAAAAGCTGAAACTGGTAGGATTCCCTGTAACTCCCTCCTTTATGTCCACAACGAAAGTCTGATGCTATGTTTCAAATGGAGATTTCTCCCTCCCCATTTTGTGATTTTTTTTTGTGATTTAGTGATTTATTCCGACCATGCATGTGAACAAGCAAAACATAAATAATACAAAAATCAACAATCAAGACAGTCTTAGACAGAAGAACAGTTTCATTTACATGCCCAAAAAAGAGGTGGGAAGAAGTGCAATTTATTTAATCCCACCCCCTCTCCATAAAATATTATTAATAATATATATATTTATCTCCTTCTTCCTTTTACATTACTCTTTTATATTTATATATCTATTCAAACGCATACACACACACACACACACTCATACGTCTGTTTAAAAAAAAAAAACTCATGCAGATGTGATCATTTTCAAAAAACTGCATTTATATGGCTTTGTATATCTATATAAGAGCATGCCAGGCCTGTAGATGGCAGCGTAGTGGGACGATCAAGTACCAATTAACCAATCGGAATCCTGAGAAGAATCACAACAAAACATTACTTCTGCTATGAAACTATGGGCATGTCGTAACAATACAATGCAGGTAGGTGAACTGGTGACTTTTTTTTTACAATCACAAACTGCTTTTCTGATGTGGCACAGGGGATGAAAAAGGGTTTGAAATCTGATTGGAACAGTGTTAGTTCTGTAGTCATTAACAGCTGCATCTGATTTTAATCATGTTTTGTCTGTAGTTCATTAAAACCGCTGTGTACGGGTGTAAATGATGATGTCATGTACCTTCTAATGAACTGGACAGAACATATAAAGGATAAAGCGTTGCCCTCTGTTACATGCAAAAGCAAAAATGGAGATTTGGTGAAATCTTCACTTTGAGTTTTTAGACACCTTTGGTTTCGGTGCATGTGCGTGTCGTTGTCATATAAACAATAGGCATAAACAGAGAAAAGTCTCCATTTTCAAAAATCCCTGTCTGCGTGTAAACGGCCTGTAAATAAAGATAAAAATAAGCTGATGTGTCATGCCTCTGTAGAAAAATATCCCATTTCTAAGCTTCGTGGAAAGAAGCAGTAGAGTCACATCTCACTGAATCTGATTAATGATCAGTAATTACTGCTGTCATTTGTGTGTTTAACCTTCCTATCTGTCTGAAAACACCTATGATTAGCTCAAAAAAGACAAGTGGATTTAATAGAGGTGGATTTAATACTTATTTTGTCTTAGATGACTTAAAATATAATATGCTGGAAGGTATTAATGAAATTTACGCTCAGTGATGCCAGGAAGTTGTAGAGCATTGCAACTTTAAACAGTAGGCTACGAATTTATGATTGATTCTAACTCAGAAAAATGACAGAACTAAGAATAACAAAATAGATTGATTGCAATTAATTACAATCAGTCTACTGTTCTGTGTTCTGTTATCTGCATAATATTAAAATCAGAAAACTATTAGGGCAAGAAAAATTTGACTAAATGATCATTTTTTAAATCATAACAGTTAGATTCATGTAGAAAACATTGCATTAGACAGTTCAGACTGCATTCCAACCCTATTAGATAAAAAGATTTGGCTTCAGTTTTAATTTCAGTATGTAATTTGCTCTGTCCTATAAACTGGAATGTAACCAAGCATGAAGTGTTTAATGGTTAGTGAGGGAAATAAGAAAGCACGATTCAGTCATGGGTTGACTCCGAGCCAGTGTATGGGGTCGATACACAGTACAGTCCCAGTGGAAATGTACAGCACTACAGATCTCAGCAGCTCATAGTCAGCCCTTATTAAAAAACAGGGCCAGGCAAGTCTCTGCTGAATATCATAACCCTTTATCTTTTAATGTGCTGGCCGCGTATTAGACCACATTTAGCCAATCCAGCCAAAATGCTGTCATTTGGTGTCTAATTTCAGAAGTTATTTTATTTATTTATCCTTTTATTTGTTCAAACCTTATCACTATGAAACACAGGACTGCTGAATCCTCTTCCCACCGCATTAGGAGCTGCTTAATTTATTTCAGACACACAAATCGTGATGGGAAATGTAACAGTATGAATAGCTGAAAGTTGCTTTCATATTCACTTTCTATCTGTGTTCTGAAACCGACTTCTTTTGTCAGAGGAGTGGAACTGTATCATTGTGCAGTTTTGTCTGTCAGAGGTTACAGATTTATAAGATGATAAAAAAAAATGATGCTTTTGGTAATGGAATATATATTAATGGCTTTTCTGTCTATCAGCATTTTAAAGGCTGAATGTCCTTTATTTATGAGGTGAAGAAACAGATTTACAAAAACATCCTGATGCTAAATTCTATCATGTATACTTCTTCCACAGACTATAAAATCCATTTTTTTCAGGACGCAAATGTTTTATTTTTTTATTCTGATATTAATAAAATTGCAACTACAGATCCAGCTCTGCTATAATATACTAGTCAAGCTGAACACCATGTTTCTCATTTACCCATCAGGCATTACAGAGTGGTATTACCTGTCACCAACTTGATTCAAAGCACAATGAATTATTTAAAGTGTCTCTGTTCTTTCAACCCATGTCATAAATTGCTCTTAAACCATTTACTGGCCTGTGTCAGTGACATCTTTTAACTGCCATCCAATGACTCAGTGAATTATCATAACCAGCGACTCCATCATGCCCGTTATTACAAAGAGACCATTTGGAGAACTGCCACATTCAACAAACACCCCACCAGCCTGTGGTGACTGCAGCAAATCAATAGAATGAAGCCGATGTGAAAGTTAATTCAATGTCATTGATATGGAAATTCAGTTTTTTCGCATCAATTATGGATTGATGTCTGTGCTAAACTTCCCAAGAATCCAACTCCCATATATTGTTTATTTTTAGTAATATTATTATTATTTTTATGACTCCCTGATGACACTTAATCTTACAGTGTTTAAAGTGTACATGTACTGGTCATGCTTATGACATTAATTGTGCTTTGTGTGTTATGTATAAGCCAGAGAGGTGCAAATTAAGTAAAAAAAAAAAAAAAATCACCATCAATGCATCACACTGGACCTTTTTATTATGTGAATTACATGTGGGGGCCGAGCTTATGGTGTGGAGCCTTTACCGGGTGGAAGTGACGTATCATTCATTCTGGGTGATCCAGTGGGCAAAAACAAGTAGCAGTCAGTAGTCGCTTTTTTACTGGGCCTGTTTACATGAGAGTTCTTATTCCTGTTTAATTCTGAATAAAGGTTAATCCACTTTAAGATGACTATGTAAACACCCAATTTCGGTTGAAAATGACTATTCCGAATTAAACTTAATTCCGAATAAGTCACTGGTTAATTCTACTCTTAATTCCAAATTAAATAATCCCTCGGACGTGTAAATGGTTAATTCCGCTTTAATGTTATTCCGGTCATTCTGCACATGCTCCTTGTCTTGTCCTGTCGCGATGACGCACATATTCCACGCTGCTGAAGTGAGCTCTTCTGCTGCCGTCTTTCATTCCAACATCCTTTTCTTCAGACGATCGAAATGAATTAGTCTCTTGATTCAGACGAGCTGCTGCTTCATAATTATTACAAAAATAAATGCAAAAATCACACGCAGTATCCAGTCTTCCATGTTGCTAGTTGAAACGAAAAGAAACAGGAACTGGACGCGATTGTTTCACGACATCACGTCCCCGTTCTGCCCAATCAGAACACTCTATACCTCCAGCTCTTAAAACGTAATTAACTGAAGCATTTCCATGTAAACATGAAGGAAATTGCTTTAATTCCAAATTGTTTTATTCAGAATAAATAATTCAGAATTAAAAAACATCATGTAAAAGTAGCCATTGACCCTCAAATTGTGCGAATATAACTTGCACATAAAAATTTGCCTAATGGTAAAACGACAATTGTGCTAAAACTCCTGTCTTTCAATGAAAAGTTTTTGCACTGGCAAGAGAAGGTTTTTTGGGCATAGTGCAATTGGTATATCACAGAAAACTGCAATGGAAAGACTAGAGTCATGCCATCTGACAAATTTGTGGGGCCCGACATTTGTGGGGGGCCCATAGAGCAGAGGAGGTGGTCCAGAGGATACAGACTAGAAGTTGTGAAAATGTCCTATAAGATCTGCTGTATAACAGAAGCATAGAAGACATTGAAAGCATGTTAAGTTTCAGTTTCGTTTTCACGCTAGTGTAAGTGACATTATGTATGGACCCCCACCCCCCAGCTCTGACAGATCAACAAAATACTGAATTTTATGAAAGGGCCCATGACTTTTAGCTTTCATGGGGCCTACAATTGGTAGCACCACCCCTGCTGGTGTCAGGGACCAGTTCATGGGAGCCCTGTTAATTGGACAAATCAATGAGTTTCTATGTAGCTGGCCATGGCTCAGGAGGTAGATTGGGTCATCGAATAACCGAAGGGTTGGCGGTTAGAATGTGGCACTGTCCTAGTCTGTTGTGTCCTTGAGCAAGAGACTTCACCCTATTTGCCTCCAGTGCCACTCACACTGGTGTATGGTTGCATATGAATGTTTGGTGGTGAATTGGCAGCAATGGCAGCTGTGCCTACAAATGTAGTTTACCACCACCAGAGCAAGAATGTGAGAGTGAATGAATAATGGATCAATAATGTAAAAGTTCTTTGGGTGCCTTGAAAAGCGCTATAGAAATCTAATCCATTATTATTACTAAACAATTAATAAAGAAGGCCTTATAGCATTTATCTTTTTTGTATATTATTCCCTGAGTACTAAAGTAGGTTGTGGTTCTGATATTGAAAAATTAACTTCAGCTGATAACAGCAGGGGTAGTAGTGTACCAGAAAGTACCCACC
>JAPTYQ010000008.1:20595410-20607180 GCA_029814465.1 Ostorhinchus cyanosoma
TAACTCTACACAGAGTAAATAATTAACACTTGTGTACACTGTCCCCTTGATTTGATGAGTGGGCGTGGCTCTCCGGAGTAGGCTAAACACCACAGCATTCAACAACACGATTTGTCTCTGATACTGGGAAGCATCTTACTCAGTCTGTTGTTGTAATTACTCCAATAGAGTTAACCTATTTTTATACTGCATAATTAACGCTTGTAAATTTACTGTGTATCTTTGTCTCATCCACGACCCCTCATGTATCTCACTGATCCCTTAGTCTACAATAGTTCCACCCACTTTGTCCAAATATGGTTACTTCTTGAACCAAAAATGGCAACAACTATATCACAAACTACTGGCTTAAAGATGGTTGTTCACAAACCAATGACTGACGTTATGGTTCCTCCATCCGCTTATTATATGGAGTCTATGGTATACAAGTATGCAGTATAGCACAAAATACACAGTTTGGGTTACAAAGACATATTGCAGCAAGTTGACACTTAAATACATGTAGCTGGCTTTAACAGGGGTAGCTACCCTGGGTCCTTGTTAATTATGTAAGGTTTTACAATATTAACTGATCTTTATAGTAAGGTTTTGTGTTGTTTGCTGCACTACATTTAGTCAAATTAAACTTAATCTCCTTTTAATACCTTTACCCTTTACATGAATTGTAAACACTTGAAATCTTTGACCTACAAGGTATAGAGACACAATTTCTTAAAAAAAAAAAGTATTTAACTATTTACTTTGAGTAATATTCACTTAACAACCTCAAAATCATTGCTTCACATTCAAATGTCTTTTCTTTTCAATCACTAGAAATATCTTGTGTACCACACAATCCTTTAACATATTTTGAAAATCAAATATCTAAAGCAGGCAAGAATAAATCATAACCCAAATATTCATGTTGAGGCCTGTTCGTCGCTCGGGTAGATGCAGCCTAAAACCAAATAGCCTCTTCACCCCACAGGGCAATAAAATGAAAATGGTACCTTAATCACAAGCTCCGGAGAAACGTTAATCCGTACGGTCCAAGGAAAAGGAATCCAGCAACCGATAAAGAAACATCCTCCTGTCCGTGGCTTTCACCTCCATTGTCCTCCTCCTCCTGCGCAGACTCACAGTTGGCCTCAGTCCGTGTCCTCCAGGTCTCGTGCTCTCCACGGTTGGCTGTTAGCTAACCTGCTAGCTCAGTCCGTACACAACTAGCCACATGAAGCTAACTTACTGAGTTCGTTGTCTATGTTTATCACAGTTAGACTTCTAGCCAAAGCACTATTGAAACACAAAGTCTTTCACCATTAAAGTCACTTTTAGTGATCTGTACGACCACTCGCATGCACTAAATTAGTGTTCCTTCTCTCGAATACACTGTCCGTATGATTCGCCATTCTCTCCTCACGTGCTCCCGTCTTCTTCTTCCCCACGTTCTTCCCTCTTCCTCCACTTCCTACTTCCTGTTACCCTTGACCCTGAACTCCATTCTCCTAGCTCATAGTACACATAACGTAAAATATACATTTTCATTATTTTTTTTAACCAATCATAAACATTTGCACAGCCTTTCAAAATTATTTTTAACTGTTTTAACAAACACTTTGCATTCAACATTATGTAAACAATACAATGCATGAACTCACAACAAATGACATACCTTTTAACAAAGACATGACCCTATTTTTTATACTATCACACGGAAATGGATTAATCTTAACTTTATGTATGCTACTAATGAACTTATAGTATTTATGCTATTTATTATTTTAACATTTCAACACACACCCATCACTTAACTTCCATCGGGCTACATACAGATCTCTGCATTTCAGAACACTGATGTATTCATTTATTTTATGTTGAAACTGTCATTTATTATAACTCTAAAGGCTTATATATGCTCAATGGATGCACAAAAACAGATGCATGTGTTATAATCAAGGTTATTATCATTAATGAAAACTAACACACTGATGACAACTAGAATAAAAAAAAAACATTTTCTTTAACTATAATAAATAAAAACTACAATTAAAAAAAAAACACTAACTTACTGAAACTGTATTGTGTGCTTACTGATTCCGAAGACTTATGTTCAATCTTGTCTTTTTAATGCACTTTTTTGATTTTAATGTAAATTTTAATTTAAAAAATCCCAAACTATTGTAACCTTAGTTTCAATCACTGTAAATGTCCATCATGTTGGAATGAATGTTTTTCAATCAATCCACCAGAGGGCGCTGCTGTGAAATTAACATATGGTCAAAACCAAGAAGAAGAAGAGTGGCATTTTGGGGGATTTTTTTAGAGAGTGAGAATAATAAGAAGAGTCCTTGACAATCTCCTGCCAGCTGTTCTGCAAAAGCTGCATTTTTATTTTATTTATTTTATTTTATTTGACCTTCATTTTACCAGGTAAAATGTTTGAGAACCAATTCTCATTTCTCTGTGCTTGATCAACGTTTTGTCGTAAATAGTTTCTCACCACCTCGCACAGTCACTTTTTGAATTCATTCATTTCATTTCTGGAAATTATTTACTTCTCAATACAGAACATTCAAAACTCCCACGGAAAACCGAAATACGGACAAAATTAATGCAGAGAATGGATCGTTAGCTCCATTCACATCTGTATTCATATCTAATGTAAAGCATAAATGAGCCTTTATGATTATTTTCCGGTATTTTCAGATATTTTAACGTACAAATATTACAAATAGGTCCTTTAAAACTCAGTTCTCACAGCCCAAATATGCGAGGACATGCCAAGTCAGTTGGATAGTCTGACAGCGACTGTAAATCCAATAATGCTGTTGCACTCTGGTGTAGTTCAAAACCAATAAAAACAAATCAGGATATGCAATAACAATATTGACGGAGGTGTCACAGAAAAACAAGATTGAGTCCAACTCAAAACAAAAACGTCCCTGACAAGTTAATGTTTACTTTACATATCAGTGGATAAATCCATCAAGTATCCTTCCCATCAGTTTTTTGCTTGAATTGACACCTGGTTTCTATGAAAATTGGGATTACTCGCTACATTTATTTTTACATCTCTCAAGTGCCATGAATTGAGCAAAGCATTAAAGAGAGTAGGTAGCGCCATAATAGAGAGTCAAATAAAGCAAGAAAGCAATGGGAATTTAGAATATTTATGAATGTGTAAGGTTAAAAGGATTTAAGAGGCTAAACTAAATGTGCATGTAAGCAGCAAATTCTGAATAAGACCCTAAAATGGAATTTGGTAGTGTCTTGGATGCAGCGTGAATGTAAACACAGCCACTGAAAAGCCCTGTCAGTTGAGCTCAGGTTGAAAGATGCTTATTTGAAGTCTCAATACCTGGCAGGACTTGCTAATGGAGAATAATCCCTTTACAACTTTCCCCATTCCCCTGTAAATCAAAATACTGGGGGATTTTTCTCCATCATCCAGGACATGTCCTTATATTAATAACTCAGTCGACCCACTTGAGAATGAAAAATGTCTTCAGTGCAAAGTAGTGGAATGACACTGAGCATCATAATCCATTCCAATTTGGGCTTTTTAGACTTTCAGCCTGTCTGAGTGCAGCACGAGTATGTGTGTTTACTGTCTGCAATTCCACTCTTTCCCTTTTCCTGTTATCAATATCCCAGGTTTAGTGTTTGTTAGCAAGGAGTCAGTAAAGCTTTTGCCGTCTTACCAAACAGCAAGGGACTCTAAAGCTCTGGCTGTTTGTGCAGTGGCCCAGTGAGCAGCTTTGGAAGTATCCATCTCCGTTCTAGGTGGCTAATTCACATACGGTAATCAGTCCCTGAATTCAGATCCAGGCTGATGCGAGCCAGTGCATGAATAATATTTACTGCTTTGCATAGAGATTGAACAGGTCAAATAAATCCTGCATGTGAAGGGGATCACACCTGGCAATTCCAACACTGAGCCGTCTTCAATCTTGCTGCTGTGCTGTTACTTTTACAGGAGGGGTGGTGTGTTTGACACGAGTATTGTTATTTGTGCATTACTGTCCACTGAATCAAAATAATCCATGCTGGGAGAAGACGACTGGGTCTGAATATGGAGGTGGTGCAGGAAACTGTATTGTTATTACCCTGCCCCCCCAAAAGGGAGGCAAGGGGTTGTGTGTTTCATACCAAATTCATACTAAATATGGTTTATAGATTACCAGTGATTTAGAATAGCTCTCATTGCTTTTTGAGAAAAATAGGTGAAAGTTAAAATTTTGTATGAATTTTTAAAATATTTTTTCCCCATTTACTTATAATGGGTGAAATTTCAAATGTCTATAGTTGCAAAACTATTGGGTGAATTAATACCAAATTTGGCTTGTAGATTGCCAATGACCCAGAATAGATGTCATTACAATTTGGAAAAAGTAGGTAAAAAATTTAAGTTTTTTACAAATTTTTAACATCTTTTTTTTTTTTTTTTTTTTTTTTACCATTTACTTACAATTGGTGAAATTTCACATGTCTGTAGCAGCAAAACTATCGGATGAATTCATACTAAATTGGGTTTATAGATTACTAGTGACCCAGAATAGATCTCATTATGTTATGAGAAAAGTAGGTGAAAGTTAAAAATTTTTATAAATTTTTTATAGATCAATTTTTTTTCCCCATTTACTTTGAATAGGTGGAATTTGTAATATCTGTAGCAACAAAACTATTGGTTGAATTCATACCAAATTGGGTTTGGTGACCCAGAATGGATCTCATTATATTTTGGGAACAGTAGGTCAAAGTTCCAATTTTTTAATGCATTTCTAAAACCTTCAATGCATTTTCTTTATTTTCAGGACTAGTTACATGATAGATTTTCACTGAGGATGTCAAACTATGAATGAACATATTTGGAATTATGGAGTTAAAAACTGTGTGACATAACTCAAAACATTAGATTCTTCAAAATAATCACATTTTGCTTTTATTCCTGCTTTGCACATTCTTGTCATGCTTCATGAGGTAGTCATCTGAAATGTTTCCAAAAGACTTGAAGGAGTGTCCAATGATGCTGAGCGCTGGTTGGACATCTGCGATCCATCAGATGCCATTCAAATAACAAGGTGTGTCCAAACTTTTGGCCTGTACTGTATAATGGGCAAAATATGTGCGAGGGGCGGGGTTTGTTGTGCCTGGCACCACTTGTTTAAACATTCATGTATTTATTTTAGTATTGTGTTCTTTGCTCCTTGAATATGCTGTTTCATATTTTGCTTCCACTCAAGGACACATGAGTAAATTCTTATATAAATTACAATCACAGCCAACAAATATATCAGTAATGTATCTATTAGTTGTAAAACACACGCTGTACAGTACATAACTAGAAAACAGTGTGCATTAGAATACCTGCAAACATGAAATCATTAACCTAAATGTACACAAATATGGCATGTTAGCCAAATATTGTAATAAAAAGGACATGTAATTCATTACAACCTGAATATGAAAAATAACATTCATTTAAAAAAGCAATGGAACAAAAAGCATCCAAGCAAGAATCATTGCCTTGTTCTTTTAACTGTAAGGCTGCTTCCCTTGCACCCTTGCTTCATGATGAAGAATGGAAACAGAGGACATGTGTAATGGTGCTCTCCACCATCACAGACAATCACTCATGGAGTATGAGAGTCTATTAACTGGTGGTTCGTGGTGCATTTCAGACCCTCATTTTGTCTTATGGTTCTCTCACTGCATTCAATGAACTCACACCAATAATAATGAACCAAGTTCGTGTTATTAAATTTCTACCTCCCCCCCTTCCATTTTTCTTGTTTTTCATACTCAACTGAGTGTGGTTTCAGATCTGTATGAAGCCGAGCATTCTGTTGAGTCTTATTCTTCTGTTGATGTGATGTACAGATGTAGTGCAGAACATCCTTAATAAACACAAAAAATACAACTAAACTCAAATTTACTAACTCTGCTGGATGACTTTTTTCCTTTTCCAGTTCATAAATGAATCTCATCCATGATGTAACAAAAACATTTGAGAAAATACACATGCTCTATAAGACGCTAAAACTGTCTTTGACTTGTAGTTCCATTACGTATCAAAGCAGAAACACCATACTGTAATCTCCTGTAGATAACCACTCAATATACCTATTAATGTACCTACCAAGTTTCACACAGATCAATGTCTCTGGTCATGAGTTATTCTGGTCACATAGACGGACTTGAGCTACAATAATACCCTGATTCTCTGGTGCGCAGGGTAATGACCCAGATTTCACAAAGCTGCCACCTTACCTTGGCCTACCTCATTTCCACAGAGCCCCAGTCTCACTGAATCCACTGCAGCAATTTTAGGGAAAATATTAAACTTGTTTAGTACCAAGCTATGATGTCACAACCTCAAAAATCCCATCCTTTATTCAGATTATTGTTGAAGTGGGATCAAACACAAGTTGAACCGGGTGAGATTAGTAATAGACTCCAAAGTACTTTGTATTATGACAACTTTACTGTAACTCCACTGTTGCACATGAAGTTGAAATTTCTATTCACACTGGCAACTCACAAATCATATAAATCACACTGTCAGAGTCATTTCATGAGAAGAGGTGTAAATATTGTATTCCAAATTTATGTGCAACAATATAGATTTAATACAATAAATCACCTGGTTTATTACAATATACGGAAATGTCCCTTTTGTGTCATGGTGGTGTACACTCCTGATCCAAATATTAAGACCAGTTGAAAAATTGCATGAATTTACATTTTGCGCTGTTGGATTTTAAAAAGGTTCTAAGTAGAGTTTCAAATGTAAAAAGAAGAAAAGGGAGTGAGACAAAAAAAAAAAAAAAAGCCATTTATTGAAAACAACAATTAAACTGAACTCAGCGCCGGTGAAATACCGCTTGTCTTTTTTGTTCCATAACCCTCAGGATCTTTAAATACATTCAAAATGACTCTTACTGCGTCCAACCCCAGCAGCGACGGCGCGTTGCGAGATGCCTTGCTTATGCAGCTCAACAATCCGACCACGTTCAAAGTGATAAAGCTTTTTTTTCCCCCCTTTGTCACCAGGAGGTCATGGCGGTGTGAATACCTGACAAAAAATGACACTGAATCCACATTTTTGTGCAGATTTTGTTAAAGGCTGTGGTCGTTTGATGAACAGCCTATTTCAGTTTAATTGTTGTTTTCAATAAATTACTTTGTCAATTTTTTTTTCTCACTCTCATTTCTTCTTTTTGCATTTTGTAACTCTAATTAGAACCTTCTTTAGATCCAACAGTGCAAAATGTAAATTCTTGCAATTTACGTCCGATTTTTTTTAATACACAGAAAAAGAAGTATTACTACACACATATAAAAGCAGTAGTTTGTAGTTTTAATAATCATTGAATCATTCTAGTTAACAGTAACAGTTATTTTAAGTTATTAAATCTATTGTATTATACTTGTCTTGCTTCTGTTCTTCTCTTGTAGTGTGGAGTTGATAGAAGTGCTAATGTAACATTTAGGAATTCCGCAGGAGTCCTCCAGTCATCCCTCTTTGATTTGTGCAGCCGGTGTGATTCACGGATAGTGGTAACGGCTCAGTTTAAAAAGTCGCTGCGTGTGGTGAGGTTTAGGAATCGATAAGAGCCGGCCCACTTTAGTGATGTGCATGGGGTGCATAATGAACACGTACAGTGCTGTGGGAAAGTCACACCAGCAGGAGAAAAGTCCTGCTGCCCTGTGTGGGTCATCATTACAGCTCTGACCACTGCTGAAGTGTGTGCTCACTCCAGCTTTGCAGCAGTGAATCACCAAAGTGTGGTAAACATGTGGACCAGCAGAGTTTAACCCTTTAGTGGGCAAGTGAGTTTTTTCTGTAATCTCCACAGACGTTACAAGACAGTGAGGACAATGAGTCAACAATCTCAGGTCAGATGTGGTTTACAGAGTCTGTAAGGCCCAACTCTGCATGAACAATGAGTGCACCTGCTTTGTTACAGTACCATGGAGAAATGGTACTAAAGCATGGAATTCAAATGGGGTTGCCTGAAATTTCTTGTAATTTATAAAAAAAAAAAAAAAAAGAAAAAAATAGTAATAAACAATATATGGTGAGATGAAAGAGACAATCACAATTCATCAAAGGTGTATGTATCAGCACTTATGTTGTTCTAATGTTATAAAATACGTGCTTCTGGTACCTTATATGTACTTTTCTTGTATTTTTTTATATATCCTGAGACCTAGCAATGCATTTTTGTCCTCTGTAAGGGACCAAACCTTGACAGTTTTACTTAAAAAATGCTTAAAACAAAACAAACAAAAAAAAAAAAAAAATGCAAAGGACATAAAAAAAGAGATTAATAAAAATTTAAATAATTCCAAAAAATGTTTCTGAAAAAATGTTTTCATTAGGCAGTTTCTAATCAAGACAATTGTTTAACATAAAAAAAAGCTGAAAATTTTCATTTTCCTGGGTCTCAGGCGGATATACATTTCTTACAAGGAACCAAATATGGTAACTTCACTAACCTACATTTTCTACTTGCTAATTTAAAAAAAAATGGAAAAAAAGTCACAAAAGTAATAAAGTCTTGTTATGTCCTCCAATAACACATTAAGTTTAAAATGTTGAATTTCAGAGCATTTCTATAGGTGGGTTCATCTAGATCAGTACATGATGGAGGTGTTTACTTTTGTGTAAAATTTTGCAGTGACACATGCGCTCGCCAATTTCTCTTCGGTGCAGTTCCGAATGACAAAAGTCGCACATGAATATAAATAAATATGCAATGTTCTGTGGGTGCTTGCGCGTACAGGCCACCATGGGTTGAGGTAGAGGAGCAGGATCAGTATTTGCAAATTGAGCTCCACGCGTTGGTGATGTCCCACTGTGCAGGTAAAAGAGCCTGTTGTATTCAGGCGCAAAAATGTTATGCATAATGTGATTACGGTCTCAGCAGAGATGGAATTGGAAACACATCTCATGCCATTATTAGACTCTCCGCTCCAAACACCAAGCCACAATTGTTTGTTCGCTGCATAGCAAAGTGTTTATTGTTTTTCTTCTTCTCGGCGTTTCCATGCGGCTGAAGAGCTCTTGAGGGAGCAGCAGGTGCTTCTTGATCCCAGTTCTTTTACTCCTGTTTCTCCCTGTGCCGCTTGTCAGAATGACGCCTACCTCTGCTCCTCGTTCTTTCCACTGTGGTCTGACATCGACTTAATAAAGTATCGCTCTGCTGTATCTTCACACCTGCTCTGAAAGTCTGTAAGCCCACTGTGTTCGAATTATCCCTTTTGCCCCCCCAACCCCCCGTAATAGATTCCCTGTGGATTGAATTAAATGCCCAGCAGAAAAATACATCTCAGTTTAATTTCATACACCTCTAATTGAGACAAAGGAATCGGTATGATGAAGTGAAGCGTAGATTGGAATTTAAGTTGCAGAGAGAAAAAAAAAGAAAAGTAATGTAATTAATCTAAAGCTGTGATCACATATAAGCGTCCCTGATAAACCTCAGACTCTTGTGACTCACAGCTGCTGCATAAATGTTAACAAGAGGACCAGAATACAGTAAAAGTACAGGATAACAGAAGTAATCCGATTATATTAAATGTGTCAATATCAGTTACTCTTCAGGCATTTATAGATGCAGTTTAAGAGCAGTGAACCAGTTTATGGACAATTTATAGAATATTGAATCTGGAATCATCTCTAAACTGATTGTCATCCATATTTGATTATTTTTACTTGATTAAAGGAAACATTTGAATAAAGGCAGCATGCAACATTAATCTGAGGTTTTGGCTCTGAGGTCTACAGCTATTTCCTCCAAGTCCAATCAATATTTAATTGTGTTTCTCTTTTGTGTGCAGTCTTGGGTTAACCTTTAGCACACGCCAAAGGCTCGATATGTTTCACCGAGGTAAAACATATAGAAAACAGCATTTCGACAGCTGGACTTCAAACAACCAGACTAGAATAACAGTTTTTTTTTTGGGCTGTCATAGTTAGACGTAGGGTAAGAGATCTTGGAAAAAATGGTGTAAGGAAGCTACATTTAGAAAATACACAAGTCAAAAGTCCAAACACGTTTCTTCAGACTTCCCCCCCGAAGCCACGCCTCCAAAGTATTGGATTGTACTCACAGAGGGGGAGGGACATATGGCAGTTGAGTTTGATCGACATATCACCATTCAATCATTTTGATGACTGGATGGTGTTTTTTCAGTCCTGTCCATTCCACAGGTGACTAAAATGTTTGATTTTTCTGTTTTGTGAGCATTTATTTAATTGGCTGCAGTCGGGGTGTAAAAAAATTCTCCAGGAAAACATCACCCACACCTTTAACATGCTAACGCAGATTAATCCAACATCATGATTCATCTGCTAAAAAATTTCAACACAATTAACCCATCTGCAGCACAGAACGCCTCTGCCAATGCGTGTGGGGCAGTTTGTCCAAGTAGAGTTATTAGTCACTTTTCCATTGACCCTCAAATATCACAAATATAACTTCCACATGAAAATTCACCTCATGGAAAAACGACAACTTCGACAAAACTCTCGTTTTTTGATTAAAAGTTTTTTGTGCAGGCTAGAGGTGGTTTTCAGGCATTATGAAATTGGTATATCATGCAAAACTGCAATGGAAAGACCTTTTCTCGCAACTACAGTCACGTGAATAAAAAAAACGGATGTTGACAGACGTTACAACAAGCGAAGAAGAAGAGTTTTAAAAGAAAGATGGCACGGTACTGTATGTGTGGACACACCAGGAAAACACATCATTTTTTAATTTAGTACGGGATAGAGGGGTAATATACAAAAGTAATGACTACATCTGTAAAACAACATGATATTTACGTTCGTCGCCATGTTTATGGAATGACTTCTCGTGTCATCTCGCGATAATAAATAAACAAATCATCACATTTGTGATTTAATGGAAAAATGGACTTGGACGCACTTCTGTTTTTTCGACATTTAGTTAATATCGGTAAAGTTTTGCACATATAGCCAATGGAAAAGTGACTATTGTCACGAATGCGCAAATGGGCAGGTGATCTGGTAGTGACAGGCAGCTGAACAAACCCATACAGATGGAAGACGCTAAACAACACGATGACCTCTGGATGGAAACATGAGGACAAAAAAAACCAAGATGGAACAGTCGACCGACATAAAGTATTCGGCACACTCTGCAGGAAGGAGTTTTCTTTTCACTGAAGCACTTCCATCTTAAAATACCACAATAACAAAAAGCATACACTAGTCTGGGGTTCTGCTGCACTTCAGCTAACATGTCGCAGAGCTTGCGACAAACACGTTAAGTGCATATATATATTCCCTTCTTTCTTGAGTCTGTTTGCTCATGCAAAATGAAACACAATTAATGTAGATTAAAAATGAATTATATTTAATTGTGATTACTGGAAATGAAATGAATCCACAGCAACCCTGTGAATAATCTGATTAAATATTTGAATCATTTGACAGCACTAGTCTTTTAAGTAACATTATTCGTCCATAAACTCCTGCGGTGCTGTTACGAAATGTGGACCCCGAGGAAGGTAAACGTGGGCCTTTCAGAAAATACATGATCTGGAAATGTGTTGTCGAAGTGGGGGTGGGTGGGGGGTGCACAGCGGTGCGTTTCATTAGTGCCGTAACAACCGCAACTGGTGTGAACTTCTAACTTATATCCACTGGGCTCCCTGGAAATGCCCCCCCCCCTTACAGCATAACCCATCCATCCATCCATCCATCCATCCATCCATCCATCCATCCATCCATCCATCCATCCATCCATCCATCCAT
>JAPTYQ010000008.1:20623746-20639146 GCA_029814465.1 Ostorhinchus cyanosoma
CAATGGGAGCATCAGTGTGAATAGATTCAGTACATACCTTTACAACATTAACATCTGCGTCATATTCTCATCGCTCTCTAATCCAAACTCTATGATAATGAAATCTTAAGATTTGAATATAGAAATGCTACATAGAAGCTGTTTAAACCAAAGGAAATCTAATCAGACTCTAATTAAAGCTGTCAATCTCCACACCTGCTCAAAAACACCTGTGATTAGCCAGCGTTGACATCACAGGGTAGAGTTTCGACAGCTTGAGTACGCTGAAGTGGGTAGGATTGACTTAAATTACCACTTGCTGAGAGGTACTTAAGGACTTTTTGCACAACTATGCCAAAAAATTATTCAGCACTGCAGCTTTAAGTATCCAAATTCACAAAGTCACATTTTCCGTCCATATGTATATTAGATCTCACTTCTACAGGGTCACTTTACTTGATTTCTGTTAACGCTTGAGTACATTCAGATATTGTAATGACTGGATGGTGGTGGAAAGCTGTTCTATGAGGTCATGACAGTCAAACTATGAGCTCAAGGAGTGGATGTAATTCCAGCCTGTGAACTATCCCTTGAAGCAGCTCCCAGAGAGCTAAAACATTTACTGTAAATGTTGCATCTCCGAGTAAGGATATCAGTTGGAGATGAAACATCCACATTATATTGAAGCTCTTTGTTTTGATTGTCCTGCCGGTTCATTCTGAAGTGATTTTTCCAGGTGATTGTACATCCTAACAGTCCGCTGAAAGGTAATCCATTCAAGTAAACAATGACTTTGGCAATCATTCCCTGTGGTTCTATCCCCAACCTCTCAGGAGAAATGTCTTTTATGATACAATCTAATCACACAGTGCAAAGAGGAAGTGGAGGTTTTTATAGGTAGGTAGTGTATAAGCTGCATTTTGTTGTGTATCTTCTGTTTTCTTTTCTGTTTATTTTGCAGCTACAACTCTCTTCTGTATATATATACATGCACACAAAAACATATATTAGCGTACATAGTATATGCTACAAGTAATTAGATTACATCAGTAATTTGAATGCATAATCCTTAAATCATGTGAACTTGGAGTATCTGTAGTGTTACAGCCTTCATTGGCAGTGGATTCTTGCCTCTTTATTCAAACTTAATGCAGAGATCAGAAGCAGAAGACTTTATTAACCAGAGAAGTCATAGATTTTTTTTTACAACTAAAAACACTAAACACAGCTGAAGAAAGTGAGGGGAAAAGGTTAAAAGTATGGGAAAAGGCAGGAGTGCCTGTAACAGGCTGCATGCCAGCTGATGAATGCACACTGTTAAGATACTTCACTTTTTTATTTATTTATGCACTAGAATGTGTTAAAATTAAAAACAAAGGTATGTCCCTATATCCGATCCATGTGCCATAGGGAGTCTTTTTATTTTTTCATGCTGCCTGTATGTAGGTGGGATAGACTCCGAACGACCCCCGTGACCCTAGTGAGGATTAAAGCTGGTTCAGAAAATGAATGAATGAATGTTTTAGAGGACTGAAAGGCAATGACCATTATAAACCTCAACTGACAATGAAAATATTTACCGTTAAAAAGTGACGCCATACTGATTGTACAATATGTTCCCGCTGCAACCTCCCCAATAGGTGAAAATGTAATTTTATATGCATATTAAATGCAAGATCAGTCCTGGTTTCGGGAAAGAAAAGCTGTCATATTCGTAAGAGGATGTGCCAATTGGAAAGGTCACAACTGTCTATAGAGAACAAATGAGGCCGGTAATCGTTTTTCCTGCCAGCCTTCTACAGGCACATAAAAGACCAGGTGCTTGTCTGAATCTTGATGATCCCCTCTAAGTGAAATCACTGATGCGCATCCAGCTCAATTAAGCACCTACCATGGTGAGCAAGAAATGATCACATTCAGGAGAAGACAGTGAAAAGTCACACTGTGCGATGACAACATCCCGAGGTTAAGTTAAATTATTGGTTATGACAGGCAATAATGCAACTGAGGACTCTGAGAGGGGCTGTGAGTTAAGAGAACTCTTTAAACCCTGTTTCAAAACACCTTTTTTCATCCACAAAAGTCGGCAGCCAAAATGCCTCTGACATTTACTATACCTTTGTGAGAAATCAGGAGCTGCTGAAACAGTGTGTTACACCTCAAGGTCAGCAGCGGCACTGGCTGTGGAGGATTACAGGGGCTAATGGACAGTGCTCGACTTTAATGAAGAGCCCTGATGAGAAGACAGATTGGTCCCCAACGACAGATCAGCCGCTGCCATTTCCATTTTCATGGGTGCCCAGATGCATCACTGGGGGAATTTCATGGCTGCAGGCTGATCCCTCTGGAGTAAATCAACTTTGGTACAAGTGTGTGTGTGTTTGTATCCGCTTATGAGTGTTATATAGTTCAACTCAGGCCAAACAATATCAGCTACAGTTCAGCTTTTTCTCAATAATAAACTCAATATCGTCGTTTCTTCATTTATACAACTCTGAAAATACAACACATTCAGAAATATAATTGACTCTAAATGGATTTTGGTCACTCAGGGTCAGACATGTTGTTGCTATGAAGTGCAATCAAAAAAAACGATTAGGATTTTCGGATAAGAAAAACAGCTTCTGATACAGCTTTTTTTTGTAGTCTGTCGAGTAACTACAAATGTGAATTGGATTGTGGTAGAATCCGTGATACTTAATCATTTTCTTATCAGTGGTAGCTGTCAAAGACTTGCTAAGGGATGACCCCAAAAGAACGAGGAGAAATGAAGGACGGAGGGTGCTTAACACTAGCCTGTCGTCTCCTTTGAGCTCCGTGACACACCTGCCTATCGACACTGGTGCTTTATTCCACCTGAAATCCCCTCCTGATACCCACTCTGTGAAGGTTAATGGGGGATAAAGCATTTTGTCATAAAGCTCACAGCAGCACCTTTTCTTTTGGTTTCGTATTAGTGCCAACAGGCAGGACAGAAAGAAAAATTTATATCACTGCCAGCGGTCACTAGTGAACAACTTGTCATCATGGCCTATTTCAGAACAATATACCCGCTAGTGCCAAGCTGCGGATGCTTCAAGTACAAGGGCACAACAAGATGTGTAGCACAGACTTGTCATTGGTAACAGAGAGAAAAATTCAACCTCTTATTTGGTGTTCCTTTCCTTTCAAGAAAACAAAAAACCCTGGCATGGATTTCCTTCCCTAAGAAGTAGGTCTGCATAAAAATATTATCAACATATATTAAAGATAGATACAGTAGATATGAAAGAGACTTCAAACACATATTGTGTAACTTTCATAAGTTGAAGAGTAAAGGATGATAAACAGCAAATGAGGAACCCAGAGGGAAACACTGTTTAGTTTGCTTTGTAAATGTCCTATTCTTGCCACTTTTTCATAAATGAAATGAAGAGATGAAAGCCAGATTTTTAGGAGTGTTTTCAGGGTTGAATCAGGACAAAAGTCCATTTGATATGCAGGTAAAAAAAATAAAAAACAGTTTCCTCCCTAAAGCTCTCATGAACCTTGGAGACGTAATGGATGTAACTAATGCATAGAACCTCATTGTCCATCCACATAAAGCCCGGCAGAAAGCTGTTTCACAAGGTAAAGTTAATGTATGTGTAAAAAAAAAAAAGTCCAATTCAGTGTTAATGGATGCTAAATATCCTAAGAAGTGAATGTCCAACACAGCCTACTGCTGCTGTATCTGTTGACAGTTTACAACCAATGTTATTTAGCTTCACAAAGCAATATGAAAGAACACTCACCTCATAAATACAGAGAATACAATGACTGCTGCTAAACATTTTTGGATCATTTTTGTCAGCAGGTGTAAAAGGTTCCTTTTTGCAGCTACTGTCAACCCGGTGATAGATGCACATTATACCAGCAGGTAATTAGAGCTGAGCATGAAGATTATGACTTCAATATGAAGTGAAACAAAAATAATTTGATTATATGATTAGGTAAATTAGATGCATGGGACCCTGTGAAACTGTCGTGCTCAGCATTAGTGGAGAGAAACACAGAATATTTGTTGAGCAACACTGCCCCCAGGTGACAGGAATATGTACTACAAGTAGGACAGTAGAAATTACTGGGCTTTTTTTTTCTTCCCATAGTCAAAAGTATTTTCCTCAAAAAAGAGTAAATATGGCTCTATATTGAGCTAGGAGAGCTCTACCCAGAGAGTAACTTTTACTCTTTTTAGAGAAGTGCCAAATATTATCTGAGTAGAGTAAAAATGTTCTTCAATTTGAGTTGATTTTACTCAAATTTCCTGTGACATGACATGAAAAATATTGAGAAAAAAAGAAAAACAGACCTAAATGTCCTACTGTAATATACTAATACATTGTTTCTGAAAAATGAAAACTGTAATTTACATTTTTAAATGAGAACTTACATTTAACCTCTGAGAAACTATTAACAGTGAGAAATTCTACATATAATGAAAATACACATCTAAAAAACCTAAAGTAGGTACCCATCAAAACTGTGAAGTCATTATTCTTTAATTCTATTAAGGAAAGATAAGATAAGATAAGATAAGATAAGATAAGATAAGATAAGATAAGATAAGATAAGATAAGATAAGATAAGATAAGACAGCAAAATAATAAAAACAAAAATTAAAATATGTCTGAAATAGACTAAATAAATCTAAAAAAAATACTCTCATACAGAGGCTGAATTGTGTCAAACATCAAGTGATGAATTGATTGTACAGGAATAATTGATTATATAGCCAATAATGATGCTGCACATGTAGGTCATATTGCACTTAGAAAAGCTAATGGTTTATGTTGGGAGTTGAATGCCCTGACTTCTAATGTATAAAAACAAACAACAACCAAAAACAACAAGAAAATAATAATAAAAACAGAGCATTTCTCATTTTTTAAATTACTGAATCCTGTGCCGGAATGTGATAACTGAAATATTTGCCAAACTCCACATGAGCGTGACACAACAGAGGGAAGGCAGGATAAGAGTATCTGTAAACCCAGTGCCTCTAGTGCGTCAGATTGTTTGCCCTTTCATGAAGCTGCCCTCAGGTTTTCCTTTAGTATGCTTATTTTTTGAAATGCCACTTACTATACATGCAATAATAACCAATACATATGTACTGCAATCTTTTATGGATTTTATGTCTTGGACTATAAAGCTAGAAATTGCAATTGCAATTCCAAATTCACAACTAGGTTTAAAAGATGATATGAATTTGAAATAGTTTCCTTTTGTCATGTTGCTCATACCACACATTTTTGAGTATTAAAGTCAGTCATTGCAGGCTCAACTTTACCAGCAGATGGCTCTACTTTTATTTCCCTCCCCAAAAAAAAAAAAAGTCTAACCTTATTTGACTTCTCTGTCCTCAGCACTAGACTTTTGTCTGCATCGTCTGCAATAACAACATGACATTTGAATATTTTTTTTTTTATTATTATTCAAGTAAATACACTTACAGAAACCTGCAGGGGCATGAAAAACAAAACAAAACAAAAACAAGCAAGATTAAATAGTGAACATTTAAGCATAATGTGACTAAAGAGAATGCTCAGAGAATAAAAATGCAATAAGGTCAGTGTGAATTCTAACATAAACCCCTGGAGGAACATGAATGTCAGGGTTTTTGTAAATGTATTGAACACGTCACATCCGAAAATGTCAAGCATAGAAAATGCCATGAGGGAGAAAGAAGACACAATTCACACACAAAAAAAAACTAAAAAAAAAACAGAGTGGTAAACAAGACCTAATTGTGCCTCAGCCTGGCCTTTATCTGCCGGTGATGCAGGAATGTGAAGGATGCTGAGTGTCCACCTGATCCTCAGCTCTTTGCCCGGGGGAGGGTCTCCAGTCTGCACTCCGGCTGCCATAACACAGCTCAGCTCCGGCAGGAAGGCAAAGGCAGGCGGCGGTGGTGCGTGTGCATGTGTGTGTACGCGTGTGTGTGTGTATGTGTGTGTGTGTAAGGGGGGGGGGACGCATCCTCTGAGATTTGCAGGGAAACATGATCCGCAGAGGGACCTGACGCATTCATCGGTGATTTTGACAACTCTTAGTCTTTGGTTTCCGTCGATCTCCGAAAGGACGCATCCACTGTGCGCGTGTAGTGGACGTGGATACGTGGATACGCGGACACGAACCCGGCATCGTGCGTTTGGTTTGGTGCGAGGCGAGGTCATCATCATCACCATCACCATCATCATCATCACGGTAAGATAAAGATGCATGTAAAAAACACTACACTTCCACTCTGGCTCTGGTTATATATGCGTGTATGTGTTACTTTACGCGTCAATACGATGCGTTTTGCGCGCTATTCTATATGCGTTTTTTTTTCTTTTTTTTTCGATCGCTGCAGCTTTGATGTGTCAGGCTTCACGCATTTACCTCAAATCCAGAAAATACCGCATTTGGTTAAAAGCAGAAAATGCTTTTACGCGCATGATGGGGACTGAAAACGCTCGCAGGCCTTAGGAACTATATCCCTTCCGTTGCCATTCCTGTGCGTGGACAACACGGACTATAGTAAATATGGGTTAGTGGAGCAAATCCACACGCCCTGCGACCCCCCTCAGGATGATGCTTAGACCACTGATAAATGCATGTCACCATATTTGTGATGCGCACGATGCATAACAAATCAAATTCCACTCATGTTCTGTGGGAATGGAGCGTTTTCGCAGCAGCAGCAGCAGAAGCCAGCTCTGGTCTAGACAGAAAACGCAAAGGGGGGAGAGGTACGAGGAGGCCTTTGGAGGCTGCACAGTCCACGATCACAGAGAAGCCTCACACATGTGTAATATGCACTGTCATTCTGCTGTTTTATTTGGATGCAATGGAAAGAAAATGAATGATTGCACATCTTTCGAAGCCTAATAATGATCTGGACTCTATCATCAGAAAAAAAAATACATGTGCATTTTGTTGTAAACACTGATCTAAATGAGTCCAGATTAGTTCTGTTTCCTATAAGAACAAACAGACACTGGCATGAATCTGTCACAACTACTTTCAGTAAATAGTTGAAATGCCATGTGTTCATACATGAATTATAAATGATCTTCATTCTCCATAACCTCATTCACAATAAGTTAACCTTCACTTTCATCCATGATTGAATGGCCTCATAAAAGCTGCTGTTAATTTTAGAATTAGCTCTGATTCCTCATCTGGTCTGAATACAGGGATACATAACCCACTTTTTTTACACCATGGGAGTACATGAGCTATATTTAGACACATAATACAGAGACTAATCTCACAACTATGACTTTTCAATATCCCACGGTGGGAATAATTGTCTTCCATCTGTATAGTGACTATAGTATATATGACTGTTGTAGATGCATTCATCGAACTTAAACAGAATTATGTAGGATGTTTTTACCCTGTCCTCTAAAAGGGTGGTGAAGGGTGTTGTTTTTTGGTTTGCTTTGTTTCTTTGTTAACACTCTAGCAGCAAAACTATGGGTTGAATTCATACCATGTTAGGTTTATAGATTGACAATGACCCAGAATAGGTCTTGTTACATTTTGGGAACACTAGGTCAAAGTTTAAATATTTTATGAATTTTTAAAATCTTTTTTTTTTCCTGTTTTCTTATAATGGGAGAAATTTCAAATGTGTGTAGCAGTAAAACTATTGGTTGAATTTGGATCGAATTGGGTTTATAGATTACCAGTGACCCAAAACATATGCCATTACATTTTGGGAGAAGTAGGTCAAAGTTTCAATTTTTTTTAAATAAATTTTTTAAATATCTTTTTTCCCCATTTACTTATAATGGGTGAAATTTGACATGTCTGTAGCAGCAAAACTATTGGTTGAATTCATACCAAATTGGGTTTATAGATTACCAGTGACCCAGAATAGATGTGATTACATTTTGAGAAGAGTAAATCAAAGTTCAAATTTTCTATGAATTTTTAAACTCTTTTTTCTTCTCCTATTTACTTATAATGAATGAAATTTCCAATGTCTATAAAATCATCCATTTTGTTTCAATTTTCCCCAAACTTGGCTCACATATTGAGGCAATTGATATGCTGACATCAGCACATGCATAGACATGATGACATTAGCTGGACTGATGCCAAAATAAACTACAATACATATGAGGGGCGGGGTTTGTTGTCCCTCACACCACTTATTTAATAACTGTTACTTTAAAATACGACAAAAAACAGAGTTGCATCCAACTAGTGCCAACATGATTCACTTATTTGATGGTTTTTTTTTACAATGATGAGAGATTACCGTCAATCCTCAGGTAATGCAGGAGAATAGGGTGAAGACCCCGAAGTAATTTGGTTATTTTGCAGGTCTTCACTAAGGAAACAAGAAAAGCTTTTAGTAGCATCCACTTGCCTGTCATTTTTTTGAGTAATTATCTACTTGTACTCTTGCACAAAATGACTGGGAATAGTATTACACTGCCCAGCAAGAAAAAACCTCTGCATATGCAATATTTCACTGCACCACCTTTGGTTTTAATTACTGGAAACATTCACTGTGACACATAATGCTTATGTAGTGACACAATAAGGTTCAGAACAATTTTTCCATCCATAGTTGCATCCATTTGTTATTATTGATGATGTAGAATTGGACCGCTGCATCAAGTCTTCATCCCAAATTACTTTACTGGACTTTATGGAGACTAATCCATGTGTGAAAATCATGCGTCATTCTCCCTGAACCATTCTGTCATATACCTGATGATCCTGATCAATCCTGGCACTGTCCAATCTTTTTGACATTAGCGACATGAAAGGACACTAATGCATCAGTTAGAGTTAAATAACCTGTTACAGCTCAAACATTATTAACCACTGCAGTACTTACCCATCAAAGGATCTGAACTAATTACTTAAACACAAATAGATCTTGAGTGATTTTGCAGCAGAGGTCATTTTTGTGAAACACTGCCTGGTAAAACTGGTTCAATTCCCAAAATGTATCAGAGAGAATAAAAAGATATATATAAAAAAAAATTGTAGTGTGTGATTTTCATGTCCTTTTTACCGTGTTACACACAAATTTTTGTATAAAAAATATCAAAATGTGTTTTATCTTTAAAATAGTTTCTCTTTTATCTCAGTAATTTTTTTTTTTTAATAGACCCATTATTCTACATCTGGATTGAATTTTTTCACCTCTGTTCTGTTTTAGGGAACAGTTTAGAACCCATTTCTGTTTAGTTTCACCTTTTTTAGATGAAGATGAAGTTGTCACGTTATAAAACAATGGCAGCCAGGGTAGGTTGAGACAGTAGGTGCAGTAGGTTTAGTGGAAAAAAGCTTTTAATCCAAGGTGATTTATCATTTAACATTTTATTATCCTGGTTACACTTCACTAGCACATTGAGTCATGTGGGCCAGACAGATATTGGTTTAACCCTAATGAAATTCTGATTTGGTGCATTAGTAATTCCAATTCATAATTCACTCTTCAAGGGTATTTGACTCACTGCTCCCTTCTCCTTTTTTTTTTTTTTTTTTTAAACTTGGAATGAGAAATCTGACTTTTTCTGATGAGAATTAAGCTCAGAGTGTGTGACCGGTGTGTGATCTGACAGATGAACCTCATCAGGCCGTGAAACTGCAGTTTTTGTGGAACGGTGTGAGAAGACTGACAATGAAAGTCTGTGCAAATGAAAGTTTACTTTATACTGTGTAAGAAAAACAGATATGGATCAGGAATAGGGATGCACATTATCAATTATTCATTAGTTGGTTCACCTTATCGATCGATTAACGATTAATTGATAAGCGCCGATTGTCCTGAGAACCTGAATTTCTCTTTCAATAAGATCTATAAGAATAAAAGCAAAATATTGTTTATACTTCATGAAAAAAAGTATGTTATATTCCTTAATGAATGTTTTATTCTACCATTGGATACAGTTCAGACAATGACATTTACGGAGTAGAACTAAAGAAATTCTGCAGAGAAATTCAATAAAATAAAAATGGGCATTTCTGACTTTTTTCTAACATGATGGAGTGAGATCCGTGGACTAGACCACCTCCAGGGAAAACGTTCTGACCCCACATATGTGCTCGTATTTGGGTAGGGGTGTGGTTTTGTTCCACCATATCTCTAAAGCGATTCTAACTCGTCAATGCCATGTATAAACAAGCATAAACAAGCCTGCAGCCTTAGGACAGGTGGACAAATCCAACTCCCCCCATTATTCAACCTCAGCGATGAACCCTAGTTCAGGCAGTGGCGCCCCCTACTGTCGACACCACAAACACCACCATGGAAAAGGGTAGTTAAGCGACAATTAATGTGATTTAATCGAGCAAATTCTTATCTACATTTAATAATAATGGATTAGATTTCTATAGCGTTTTTCAAGGCACTTAACATTATTGATCCGTTATTCATTCGCTCTCACATTCTCCCTCTGGTGGTGGTAAACTATGTTTGTAGGGGAAGGCTGACGGAAGCGTGGCCACCAATTAGCACCAAACGGCCCCTCCGACCACCACCGAACATTCATACACCAGTGTGAGTGACACTAGAGGCAAGGAAGGTCAAGTGTCTTTTGCCCAAGGACACAACAGACTGACTAGGACAGAGCAGGATTTGAACCACCACCCTTCGGTTAATGGACGATCCGCTTTACCTCCTGAGCCATGGCCATCGATAGTCAAGTAATTGTTTGCATCCCTAATCAGGAAAGAACTGCTCTGTTGTGCTAATCAGACACCATCTCTGCATATAAATGAAAATCTATAATACGATTTACACAGACATTATCCACTCCGAGTTTCTATTTTTTGTGTGACTGTACACTGTTCTTTCTTTCTTTTGTCACTTGAAGCTCATTTTGTCATGGTTGGTCATCGTGTTGTCACTGTGTCAGACTTTGGGGGAAGAAAGTGAGACGTAAACACAAAGGACTGACTGAGGTGACACTGCAACATCATCTCCTGTATGAAAGCGTCAGGACTGAAGTGCACTCACTTGTCATTGTTGTTCTTGTGTTTCTATCAGACTGCAGTGGTGCAAACACAGCAGAACACAGTGTTCATTACAGTCTCTCGGTCAAACTGCAGTAGGCCAAGTGGCAGAGCTGTAATTGCAGTGATTATTATTTCTCCCTAGATCCACCTATACACTGGCCCAGAAGTGTCATCTTCACTGTCCTCAAATTTGATGCTGGAGATGGATTCTGTTCTCTGATATGAAGGCGTGAAAATAATATATTGAAGCTTTTTTCTTATCAGAACCGCTTATTTTCACCCTGGCCGTTAAAGACTAGGAAGTAAAAATTCAACCTTTCTGAAGGACATTTACTTTGGGAAAACAGTGCATTTATGTATTTAATTTGTAGAACTTTGCATTTTTTTTACTTTATCTATTTCATGCTGGGATATAGGGCTGCACTATTTGGTAAAATATATATTACATTATATATTCAGGGTTCCTGCAAGGTCTTAAAAAAGTCTTAAGTCTTGAATTTACAAATCTGCATTTAATACCTTAAAAAGTCTTTAAATGTATTACATTTAAAAGGGTAGGTCTTAAGTTATGTTACCATAAACTTGTTGGCTTATTGTGTTTATATGTGTCCCAAAGAAAGTAACGTTATTCTACTCAGTTCCACCCGTTCCAGCCCGACAATTTATATTGAATTTAGATAGAAAAAATAAAAAGTATTGCGTATTAAGATATTTGTTTAAAAAAATTTTAATTTCAGTAGTGCAAATAACATGAGAAGTAGAGCAAATGTCATGAAAGATAAATAATGTTGGATAAATAGTGTGAATAATAAATAATATGAGATATTTAAATGTCTGATTCAGATTCTGATCTGGGCAAACACATGTGGAAGCTGCAGACAAACCCACATGGGACCCTTTCATGCAATGTAACCCTTCTGGGGCCCACATGGACATGCTGGCTGGGAAAATGTACCAACATTTTTCATTTTGCACATTCTACGTAGTGCACATCCCTGCACAGCATTGTCACCGAATCCCAAATATCACCGCACTCTGCACCTTTCAATTGCAGCCTTTTGTGATTATATAATCGCACAGGCTGACGTTACAATGCGACTGCGATTTGATTAATTGTGCAGCTCTACTGGGAAAAGAAGCTTTCTGTCAGTAATTTCACAGCAGACAATTTCACAGGCAAAATAAAATTTGCCCCCCATACTTCTGTTCACCATAGTTTTTTATAATTCCTGCATATGCATGTTACCACTGTAAAGACCCTGTTTTTCTTTTTATATATGAAAACACAGATTCATCATGCCAGGAAATCACGTGAGCCTCTAGGGTTGAAGACATCAATATTGGATTTGTGTGTCAGGAAGGGTGCATGTGAATAGCTAAAATTAGATTCATTGAACTTAGTGAATATGTGCGGTATGTAAGGCACCGAGGGACCAGCGCCTATCTGACATGTTCATGAGTCACAAATAATTCAACCATTCAAATAACATAATTCTCAAAAAGGATGAATGTTAAGGAAAGCCAACAATAGCTGCATTTACTTTTCCACTCTGCGATAAAAGGAAATGTTAAGCGCGCTTAGCTCCAGTACTCAGCGTCGCCTGTTTTGGTATGAATTAATGATTGAACCACAGAGTGCTGGGTGACGACTGCGCTCCCTGTAAAACTTTAATGACCTGCATGTTTCCTCTCTTAGTCAATGGGCCGAGCGGCACAGAAAGGAAGTGCTTGTGCCTGCAGTAATCGTATGCCGTGAGCACATCTCCTTCATCTTTGGACTCAACGTGCAGGACTGAAAAGAGAACAATGCATGTGTGAAATGATAAAGATGGATTCATTAAAGTTTCCCAGAGGAATTTGAAAGCAGGAGACATACACTATGAATAACTTAGCATAGTTCATACATTTTTGATAGCTATTATTATTTAGCTCAATCTTTTTATCATTAATCATGATATGTTACCACTGCTAAAAGCTGAGCTTAATTTGAAGCGTGAAATGACTTGGTATAATGTACTGTATAACCTATTTTATTTATAATTCATACCTTTTTAGTGCTGCTTGGAAACTAAACTTTCCTTAAACCTACACTAGTACAACTTTGTCTTGTTAAATAACAGGCGCTGATGGAGGTTCCTCCTGAGAGCGGGGGATCAGTGTTTTTTCCCCCTTGGTTACGCTGTGATTCATTCATGATTGACGGTTTCTGTAATAGGATTTGTGTTTGTGGGCCAGGTCAAAGGTCACATGAGCTGTCCAGAGGCGGCTTTTTTTTCTTAAATCAAGACTTGAGCTTGACTTTTTCTGAGTCAGAATATGAACCATTTTTCAATAAAGAAAATGATCTGGAGAGAATTATTTTCTTGACTCATCAAACTGTTAACGACAACAATGATAATAATAATAATAATTTAAAAAATAATAAAACAGATACAGCTTGATGTTTATATTTATAAAATTAATTTTTGATTATTAATGCATCAATAATTGGTCAATTCATTTCAGGCCTGCACTTAATAATTATAATTCCGTGATTAATTAATGTGTTGGTTATTTTCTTAATTAATCGATACGTTTAGTATTGTATGATTTGGTCTAAATGCCACTAAATGGTGAAATAGCCTTATTTTGTTCCACAACACTAATGTATTCAGTTTACCGTACCTCTAGGGGAAAGAAACACATTCTGACATTTAAGATGCTTCAGTCAGTGAACTTTAAATCATTTTTTTACATGGATTATTGAATCTGAAAAAAAGCTGATGATTAATGTAATATTCCACTGCTAATGAATTAATTGTTGCAGTTCTTGTTAAGATTTTTTTATTTTGTTTTATTGGCAACTAGTGCTTCAACTAATTATAGATAATTTGATGTGAAACCTACATTGGTAGTTTGAATACATGGGCTCTAGTGTATTTAATGGTGATAAATGAACAAAATGACAGGATATCATTCAATTCTGTCATTGTATAGCACTGTGTTTGAAGGATTTACTTTAGTCTTTGGCAACTAGTGCTTCAAATATATGTATAATTTGATGTGAAATGTATATTGGCAGTGTACTGTAGTGTATATAATGATGATAAATTCACAAAATGACATTCTGTTAATATGTATCGCTGTTTTTAGAGGATTTATTGAATAACAAACCTGTTTTTGTTCAAATTCCCAACACTTTGAAACATGTGGAAAACTTGACTGTGACATTACAGGGTGAAAATGTGCTTCCTATGGCTTGTTCATTAATTTTGCTCAGAATCAGAGGGCTCGTCCAGCTGCGTCCAGTCACTAATTCACCTCCACTTCTCTCCTGCTTTTGCTCGGTGGCGTCACAGCAGCCAAGCGTTAACAATATGGCTTTGTGTCTCACACCTGTGGGCTGTGGGACTCAGGGAAAGTGGGAGTCAGCGGGGGGAATAAGGGCCATGAAGTCGATAGAATAACATCACAGTAAAGTCTTTGTGCAGAAAGTGACAATTTTAGTTAACTTTATGCAGTGTGTTTCACATTGGTGGACTGATCCAAAGTGGAAACTACTCTGGCAACATTGATTTTTAAATAAAATACTCCATTAAAACTATAACTAGATTTATGGTGAAATGTGTTAATCCTTAAATACATAGAACTACTTTTGTGGCAGTATCTAAATGAATCTTTTTTTCTACATTTAAACTCTCCCAAGTGATTCCTCACTATTTATTATAACATAATCCTATACATTTTTAGTGAATATCAGATATTTTCCTATACTTAGTTGACTGATCGTGTAGATGTTCTTAAAAACTCAGAGTAAATGCATGTTATTATATTAAAACTGAAAGGAAACTGAAGAAACAAGTGACTTTTCATTAACTGAACATAAAAAACAAGCACCTACAGCCACTGCTTTTTATCGAACTATGTTGTTGAAGATGACGGTGTTTTCACATTCACTGTGGAGCCACTGAACATCCAAAAAAATCACATCTGACGCCCTTGAAAAGCTGAGAAATTGAATTTTTGTTGAATTATTTAATGTGTTGATAGGATTAGTGATTTAATTTTATATCACTCGACGCTTTAGGTTTTTGAGGTCTAAAGTTGAGGTGTAAATGAGTATAAACCGCTCATATGTGACACAAAGAGTATGTTACAAGTATTGTTTTATGCTAGAACTGAACAATTTACTGTAAAATCCAACAGACGTTTGTCTTAACCTTATAAAGTCTGAACCATTAAATCAGTGACAAAACATTCATTGGTTCTTTAAAGCCTTTATTGGTCCTTTTGAGCAAACAAAAAAAACCTTTTTTCAAAAATCAGTTTCATTGTATGAGTTTCAATTTTATATCATATTTAATACTCAATGCTTAAATATAGATAGATAGATAGATAGATAGATAGATAGATAGATAGATAGATAGATAGATAGATAGATAGATAGATA
>JAPTYQ010000008.1:20649190-20670185 GCA_029814465.1 Ostorhinchus cyanosoma
CAAAAACAATGGTTATGCAATCAAGTCCAAACTCCTATGTGTACTGTGTGACTGAAACAGATAGAAAAGAAAACATGCACTGTTTTTGTCAGTACAATGCCATAGATATTGATGGAACAACTGAAGTAATTTTGGTTATTATCAAGAAAAACATGTAAAATGGATCGATATCAGCTCTGAAATTAAACTCTTATGAGCTATTTGTGTTGTTATCATTGTATTTATCCAAACAAATGTACCTTTATTTGTACCAGGCATTAAAATGAATAAGAAATTGAAGAAAACAAGGGTGGTCTAATAAGTTTTTCCCACAACTGTAGTCTCAGAAAAAAAAAGAAAAAAAAAAACTAACATGGACCAGTCGAAAGATATATTTTAGCACAGATGTGATTTTATTGGACCTTATTACAGTTAATGGCAGAAAGCTGTCATAACAGTGTTACTGAATAAATCATTGTAATTAAGCCTAATACTGGGGAAAGTATCCTCATCTAACTAACTAACTAACTAACTAGCAGACTAATAAACTGACTTAAAACAGCCGCAGGACTGATTCCTGTCAGAGACCAGAGTGAACAAGTAGATGAGACTAATGGACATGATATGTATGTATTTATTAGTGTAAATAGGTTCTATCTTTAGATATGCATCCTTAGAGAGACTTTTTTTCTTTTTTGTATTGTGCCATTATTACAGTTATATTGCACTGTAATTATAGCACAGTATTTAACAGACCCTACTGTTTTACTGCATAAAAAGACTTTACTTAAAAACTGTTGTTGGTGAGATTTCAAGTTAAATTCCTGCTTTGTTTCATTTGCAGTGACAATGGTGTTGTTTCTGATTGGGATCTCTATAGCCTTGAATAACTCATCTCATGACAATCAAACAACAGGTAATTGTTTCAATAATAAAGTGTAATAGAAGTTGAATTGCAGTTGAATACGTTTGTCTACTTTTTTTTATTGTCTGCTGCAGATGTAAAATATGCAAAATCTTACATGCATTTGATAGAAAATGAATTTGAAGACCATTAGTTAATGCTCTCAGTGTAAATGTTTAAGTGTAAATACAGCCTGTGCATACACTGGTTTATGTATATTTATATTATAGTTAGACGGGATCTGAGAAGCAGCTGTAATCTAATGTACAGACAGTGTTTGGGGGGAAAACCTTCTTTTTGACTAATACCTATTCTCTCATTAACTCATAGAATTTCATAATTGGAACCTTTGAAACCTATAACCACTACCTTAATTTGTAAATGTGGATTTTTATTGTGGATTTTTTTTTTTTTTCAGACCAGTGATGTTAAATATCAACTGTTGTGGAATGAAATGAATATTTGAAGAATATGTTTCATTTTGTCCTCTGTTTAGAAAACCCCACCCATCAGGGGGCTCATGTGCTACCGTCAACACTGGTCATATCTCTGCTTCTCATTATCGTGGTCCTGCTGACGATCTACTGTCTAAGGTGAATAAAATCGACACACACACACACACACACACACACGCACACACACACTATGTTTGCCTTGCTTTAAGTGCATCTCTCCTTGCTTTCTCTTCACTCCTTCCCACCCCTTTACCATATATGTGTGTGTGTCGGTAGTGGTGCTGGTGGGTCAGGGCATAGGGTGGGGGGTGTTTTGGATGTTGGAAGCAGGCGGTGAGCAGTGGCTTATGGGTAAACAGCTGCACCTCAAGTAAGACAGCAAACAAACAGTGAGGTCAGGTCAGGCCGAAGACACTCATTCACCGAGCGAGCGCCTGTTTCTGATGGCAGCATGAAGAGGAACAGCTTTGCCTCACTCCGATGGTTGATATTGGTTTTGGTGTTTGTGTGCTTGTTTTTCCAGATCAGGCTCGGCCTCAGTTTTTGCTTTTACAACAGAGACGTCTGCCCTTTAATTACTCTGATGGTCATTTTTCTCTCTTTCATTGCTGTAGGTTCAAACACCACAGGAAAGCTCTGGTTACCTCTGTGGATAAAAAGATTCCAAATGGCTTTTTGGAGGAACAAGGTACTATTGTGCTGTACTCTATATAATCACCAGCGCATGAAAACGTAATGCTGGCTTTTACTTTTTATTTCTTTTTTATTTGATTTTTAAATTTACATGCTTTATGGACTAGGAAAGTTTCATGTTCTGAAGTCCGAGGCAGTTGGAAAGCTTTCAGTAGGCCCTTAGCTTTCATAGCACATAGGGAGCCATATAAAGTTTCATTTCAACTTAAAAAAAATAAATAACTGGAAAGGCCAAATTTGAAGGTAAGACAGTTTGGTGGAGCAGCAGCACTATGTTTATGACTCCAGAAATCATTTCTGTCATGTACCCGCAGAAGTAGGAAATCTTAATGGCCATCAGACTTGTTTTTGCAGGTGGTATGAGGGTTTGTAATGTTCTCTATGGGGAGATGTTAACATTGTGACCGCCATATATTCCTTTACACAGGAGAGCAGACAGTGGTCCTCCTCCCCAGATCTCCCTCGCCATCCAAGAGGTACTTCCCCATCCCTCTGGACTCGCTGGAGGAAGAGTACCGGATACGCTCAGCAGATGACGGCAAGCTCTTCAGAGAGGAGTTCAATGTAAATTTTCCTTTTTTTTTTTTTTCTTGTTTTCATCGTGTGCATAATGCAGCACAGTGGTCAGTATGTGACTGAAATTTTTGTAGAAACCATCCACAGAAAATAGTCGTAAAATGTTATGTCAGTACCCTGCCAGATATGAAAGTGTACGAATGGTTGGGTCTCATGAGGGCTCGGTTCTCTTTTTATAGTCGCTGCCGTGTTACTACCACCATGGGTCCTTTGAGGAGGCGAGCAGAGAGCACAACAGAGAGAAAAACAGATACCCAAACATTTTACCATGTGAGTGATTATCTATGTTCTGCAGCAGATGATATTATTGTAACCTTTAGACTTGCAGTTTTATTGATCACTAAATCTAAGGGCACGTAATGTCAGCTGAAATCAAAATGAGAGCCAGTTTTTATTGACCGGAGTTTGTTTTGTCTTCCACAGATGACCATTCAAGAGTGGTGTTAAGTCATCTAGACGGACATCTGTGTTCAGACTACATAAATGCATCCTACATAGACGTGAGTCAAATGGGATATTTTCTAGTTGGAATTAGGGCGAAGATTTATTACATTTTATATTGTGAGAATTTTTCTTGGAAATCAGTAGTTATCACACTGTGGCCCCTAAAGTTGGAATGAAATATTTTTACCTTTTTGTGTGAAATGTGATTTATTCTCGATAGATACAGTAAAGTGTGGATTTGAAGGGTCAAATGTGATGATTGATGTGTATAAATAGGAATACAATTCTTAAAAAGAATGCGTTTTTTTTTTTTTTGTCTTTGTGGGTGGTTTACACTTTGAAATGTGACACAAAATGTTTCGTTTTTGTTTAATTCTATTAATTAGAGATTCATTCAGGATCACTACGGTTCATCTGTGTCTGCAAATATTACCATGTTCTATTATTTTATTTAATTTTACTCATGCATGTATTAGAGATGAACAAACTTTTTTTATTTTTTATTGTATCTTTTTTTGGAATGAACAGGTAAATTCACCAGCACATTAATTAACATTAGTAAAAAAGGAGGCAAATGTCAGTCTAGTCTTTGTTGAATCCAGGAGATGCTCCAGCTCATAAGGCAAACGAGTCCCAAATATTAAAAAATAAAAGCCTTGAATTGTGGAGCAAAGTTCGTTTGTCCTTTCAGTGAATGTTCTCCTTCAATACCTTAAATTTAATTGCACTCAGGTAACCAGAATGAAAATGTATTATCCTCCAAAGGAATGAATAAACATTTTATCATTTTAATTGTATTGAAACCTCTACAATTAAAATATTCTGGTTGTTAAAAAAATATCCAGACATTCATCGTAATAATTATCAGTAGTGACTGATGTGATTTATTTAATTTTTTATTTATTTTTTTTTATCATGATAACATTTTGGACATATTGCCAAGTCTTAGTTCAAGGTGCACTATGCTGAAATGTACTAATACAGTATTTTATGTCACAGGGTTATAAAGAGAAGAATAAATTCATTGCTGCTCAAGGTAAAACCCAAGTTGCTTTTTTGTGTTTTGTTGTTAATCTTCCGTCTTTCCCTCTGCCAAAAATATCTACGCTGCTGTTTTTTTTGTTTTTTTTATATTCCTCTTCAGGCCCAAAACCTGAGACAGCGGCTGACTTCTGGAGGATGATTTGGGAACAGAAAACAACAACTATAGTAATGCTGACAAATCTGAAAGAAAGGAAGGAGGTTTGTCTATAAACATTCTTCCATTGTGCAGAATTCCTACTCTACTGCCAAGGAGAGACAGAATTAGAATGAACCTATACAATCTATAAAACTACAATGCACAATTACTCGAGGCCCTTTTGTAATCTCATGACCCAAAGTCATGGGTATAATTTATTTGACCCCTTTCCCATCTGAGAATCTATACAAAGTGTCACCCAGCAGATTACTTAGCATCACATTAAATTTAGCCTCAAAGGGATGATCAATTGAGAGCTTAACAGCAGGTTTGATATGGAAGAATAGAGGCATTGGGGATCAATGACGGAATAATTGTTGATAAGATCCTGAGAGGCTTCATGATAATTAGTCTGAGAATCTAGTTAATGAGTTGAAACGTCAACGTGAAGATCTTATTGACTGACAGAGAGGCACAAAGTTTCTTTGATTGCCTTTGAATTAGATGGCGGAACACACACACACATATACACACACATACACACATATACACACATGCTGCAGATTCACATTAATATACATGCACATACAATTTACACACCAGTGCACCAATGCAATGACTTGTAATGTCAGTCACAACAATGTAAAACTGCTGTGTTCTTTAGAGGTGAACTTTTATGTGCATTTAGAGTAACATTTTCTTTTATTCTCTGTAGGAAAAATGTTATCAGTACTGGCCAGAAAAAGGCTGCTGGATGTATGGAAACGTCAGGGTGGCAATGGAGGACTTCACTGTACTGGTGGACTACACTATTAGGAAATTTTGTGTACAATATGTAAGTAAAACATGCAAAATGTATTTTAATCTCCTTCCAAACACAAATAGTGGAAGGGGGTAACACTGCAGGCTTATTGAAACCCATTCTTAATTTGGCACAGCATGGGTAATGAGTTATGCTTCAGCACATCAGCAAAAATGTAATTACACTGTAGGAAGTAACAGATATTTATCCAAGAAATACTATAACTTAAGAAGATTGTTGTGTATAATTAGAAATACAAAGGCTCTAAAAAACACAATACTTTTTCAATATAATTTTAATTGTTATAAATATCCATAAGCATAATAGCAGTTTTCTTATTAAAAATTGAACACTAAACAAAGCTGGTGTAGAAAAGTAATGTTTCCCTTGGGGAAAGCAGAGCATTGTAGTAAACTGTAATAGGAAATGAAACATAATAAATAAATGAAAAGCAGTATGGAAACACATTAAAGGACATTTAAATGACTCTATGTAATACACAGTGTAAAATTATCAATATAAAGTGTATTTAATATTTTATTTACTTTGCAAATGTGGAGTGAGTGCACACCGACTGTATAGATATTGTATCTGTTCATAATGTTTTTTACGGCTCAGTTTGGAAACATCTCAGTGCACCGCAAAGCCTTCAGGTTGGGAAATTTGCTTTGTTACGTCTCCATTTGAAGTGCAGATGTCCTCATTGACTTGCACAAAGTGTGACTGATTTAGAGGTGCTTTCACATTGAGCTTTTTGAACACTGTAACAAAGTGTTGAACAGAACGGATACACCTTCTCGTGGAGCAGAAGCGACACAATCCGGTGCACTCGTGTTTGATGGTTACAGTCTCTGGTTTAAATGGTACTGTGACTAAAATCAAATGCAGGCTTCAGTTTCCTGCAGATTGCAAAAAAAAAAAACCAGATGGATTTTATGGCATAAAAAAATACACAGTAGAACGCTGATTTGTCTGATAGAACTCTCCACAGTGTGCACCGTCTCTGTGATGGTGTCTTTGTATCTCAGCAGGGCAGCGATGGCCTTCGAGCTCCGCGACTCGTCACCCAGCTCCACTTCACCAGCTGGCCAGACTTCGGGGTGCCATTCACACCCATTGGCATGCTGAAATTCCTCAAGAAGGTCAAGACCGTCAATCCATCTTATGCTGGACCTATTGTTGTGCACTGCAGGTAAAAGAAGATGCTTTATGTAACAGATCATTTCAGAATGGCAGAAAAAATTTGCAGTTTCATTATTATTCATTGTAGTCATTAAAAAAAAATATTGCAAAACTAAAAAAAAAGGATGTAGTAAAAATAAACAGTCCTCAGGTTTTTTAACTGTTTGCAGTTTCTTTTCTGCTTTGGGAAAAATGAATCTTACATGAGCTTAAAAAAATGAATATCCTTTCTTGACATAAAATGATAAAAATATGCAATATAAGCGAACAGTTTCAAACTTGGACTTTTTTTTTAAACTGACAACATTAAAGGTGAATAATTTGCTAAGGCTTTTTAAATGCAGAGCTATATACTGAAACGGATCCCACTCTTATGACGGCTGACTTACAGTATCATCAGTGTCTTTATTCTGTAATAGCCTGGTTTCTCTTGCTAGTCGGTGTAAAGCCGTACTAATCTGCAGCCGACTGTAGCAACTGCTGCAACAGGTGCTCAGGGAGAGGGTCTGTTGTTCTTGAAAGAGGCCCGCTGAAGAGGCTTCAACACCCCGCTGTGGAATCCCAGCTCTGTGTTCCCAAAGGTGTCGTCTACTGAAATGACCCTTGTAAATCTATTAGTAGTATTTCTACGCTGCGGAGGTGAAGCACTTTTACACATGCTCAGGGCTGTCCGCAGTTGAAGGTTGACGTCTTTTCCACAAAACGAAGTGATTCTAGCTGGCGTTTCAATTAAACTCTATATTCTTAAGTATTCATTCATCCTTTCTTTTCATTATTCTGCGCAGATACATCCTGTTCTTACAGTACACGGTTTTTATTTACTACTGGTTTTGTTCACTGTGCTGTTTGTTCCAGAGAAGACCTTGTGCTTGTGTCTGTTTGTTTCTGCAGCGCCGGGGTGGGGAGGACTGGGACGTTCATTGTCATTGACAGCATGATCGACATGATGCACATGGAACAGAGGGTGGATGTCTTCGGCTTTGTGAGCAGAATACGAGAGCAGCGCTGTCAACTCATTCAGACAGATGTAAGTTTTGACCCCGTCCGACCTGTTGCACCTTGGACTGACAGCTCAACTCAGAGCTGTTGTGTTTTGGCATAAACAAGCGCAGGCACTGAAACAATTGTGTGTATGATGCTAAAATAGTAAAAAGTACTTTGACAAACTAAAGCAACTTCCTCTTCTGCCTCTTCCTCTTCTCCTTCCCCTCCTTCCTCAGATGCAGTACTCCTTCATCTACCAGGCTCTGTTGGAGTACTATCTGTATGGAGACACAGAGCTAGATGTGTGCTCTCTTGAGGGCCATCTGCAGAGGCTTCACAACACCAGGGCTCCTCACGACAGGCTGGGCCTGGAGGAGGAGTTCAGGGTACGAAAAGAGAAATGCACTGTTAAATATTTCAGTCAGCAATGAATCGTCCCCGTCACCCTGCGCCCTGCATGGGTGTATTTTCATGGAAAATTTGCCCAGGGTGCCGCTCTTGGCAGTAGTAACATAAATAACAATTCTTTAAATCAGCTAAAACTTTATAAGTTACATCCATCTGCCACATAAAATTTACTGTAGCTCAATGAATATTTTTCATTTTCCTCGCAAAGAGTCGCTCATAGTTTCCTGTACTGACTGGAATGAATCCCCAGTGCCTCTTGTTCTTCTCATCTTCTCCACTAATAAGAAATGTTTACTTTGTACAGCATCTCTTTTTGGCTTGTTGCATTTGTTGAATGAAATATTAGCATCCGCAGCTTGAAAAACGAACCTATTTATTAGCACTTCTCTTTTCTATATACTTGGAAATTATCTTTTTTGATCATGTCAACCCACTTATATGTGCTCCCATCAGAAGCTGACCAATGTACGCATAATGAAGGAGAACATGAGAACTGGGAACCTTCCTGCCAACATGAAGAAGAACCGTGTACTTCAGATCATCCCGTGTAAGGAATACTCTGATACTCGGACCGGTTTCATTATACATCACATCCAAGTAACATCAAAGCACAACGCAGCGTGTGATTTTAAGGATGGCGTCCATAGATGTATTTCTAGTTAATTCGGTTCTATGTGATCAATAACATTTAAGTGAGGCTTGTAGCTTGACGTAAAGTTGTGAGTAAAGTGGGAAAAGAAAGCAAGGGTACAACTTTTTTATGCTGCAACCTGATATGGAAGCCATAATAACAGAGCTTAAGTGCTGTTTTTCTCCACCAGCTTTTTCAAACTTCTATTTTATTAGGAATCACTTGTGGAAAGTTTTTCCCCTGTATTTTCTTTTGCAGATGATTTCAACCGAGTAATACTCTCAGTAAAAAGGGGACAGGAGTTCACAGACTACATCAATGCCTCCTTTATTGATGTAAGCACTCCCTCACGACCTCTTGTATAGATTTCCCATAGAAGTATATATAAAGCTCATTGTTTTCTTTACAAACAATGCAAAATATTATGTTTGCTGCTCTCTCAAGTGTTGTTTACTGGTTGATCTGCCCTCCAGGGCTACAGGCAGAAGGACTATTTTATCGCAACCCAAGGCCCCCTGTCTCACACCGTGGAGGACTTCTGGAGGATGGTGTGGGAGTGGAGGTGTCATTCAATCGTTATGCTCACCGAACTCAAGGAGAGGGAGCAGGTACAGTACAGCGTGGAGCTCTTGTAAAAGGAACTTGCTGAAAAGTGGAGTCGCTCAGTTGTGTTTTTATCCAGTTATTTTATGGTTTCAGGTTCCTCTGAATGTCTGTGCATTTGCATTTAATTGTTTCCAATGTTTTTGCGGAACACACAGGAGTTAGGAAAACAAAAATAGGATGTTAATCAATCAAATGGAGCCTGATTGCATTTCCATCTGACACATTCTACCAGGAAAAATGTTTCCAGTATTGGCCATCAGAGGGCAGTGTAACATTTGGAGATTACACCGTGGAACTGACTGGAGATACACTTTGTGACACCTTCACTCTCAAAGACATGGTGCTCACCTACAGAACAGTGAGTGGTATTTCATATACAATGCATAACATTTAAATAAACGGAGAAAAATATTTGACGCAAACACCTCTGCCTTCCTTTTTTTTCCACCTTTAGTTGTCGTCGCAGATTAAGAAACTGCCACTTCATGACAATTTAATGTGACTGATTTTTAACCACATGAATATATTCAGAATAACTGTCTAAATTCTGCATCTCACCAGGAAAAGCAGTCACAACACGTCCGACACTTTCACTTCCACGGATGGCCCGAGATTGGAATACCGGCAGAAGGCAGAGGGATGATTGACATTATTGCTGCTGTGCAGAGGCAGCAGCAGCAGTCTGGAAACCGGCCCATAATTGTGCACTGCAGGTGAGAAACTTAATTTTAACAATTCTGCTGCAGGATGTGCATCTTCAGATAAAAATTCCGGATTTAATATAATGTATCTTCTTCACTTTTCATACAGTACATTTTGTCCAAACAGGCATAACCACTTTTCATTTCACTTTTATTACCTGATCGTTGGAATCCCAGAATGATATTGGAAGGAATTTCAATTTTACCAATCCATTTTTCTTTCCTACAAATGTCTGTAACAATAAATTCTACATTTTGCCTCAGTAGACCCGGTGTTCTATGCCTAAACCACTTATGTGATCCCTTATAAAGACTTAGCTGTGAAAGCTTTGATCAGAACCTAGCTTCAGGTGAAGTGATTCTAAAGCAGCATGCCCCTGTGGGATTGATCCAATCCACTGATTCACAGTCAATTAAAACCTCTCAAAGTGAAATCTCCTCTGACTCCCACTATGATTAATCTGATAAGATGAGCTAACGACAGGAAATGGTGTCATCACTCTCTTCTATTCCTTCATCACCACTTGTCTAAGAGGGGCTTTTTAAAGCTTTTTCTCTTCCCCTCGGGAATGGGGCTAACCCGTTGCAATCCCTAACGTCTCTCTACACGTCTCTTCCGAATCGCACATCGCTCGCGCTCTCTCCTCATCTATCTGCCTCTCCCTTCACCCTGCCATCATTGTAAACATTGACTCAGTCAAACACTGAGCCTCCAAACTGATTAGTGTTAGCGTTTGGATTAGCCTCTCTTTAAGTGAGGATGATTATTAGCACTATTACACAAAGGTCACCTTTTCTCTGGCAAACTTTTCCATTTAAATGGAAAAGGATGTGCTACAAGAGTTTCATTGCAGTATTATTGTTAAAGAAATGGAGAAGATGTGAGAAATTCCCCTGTTTTACTTCTGGGCTGCCTCTGTGAGTTGTTCTCCATGTTCTCACACCAGTGTCCGCAGTCCCTGGCCAATCGCAGTTCTGGAACAAATCTCAAGGCTGTCCAACAGCTTCCAGTGAGTGTATTACAGTATGTGATGCGGTTGCTTATGGTTTTGTCCTTCGTTTTGCAGCGCCGGTGCAGGTCGGACTGGTACCTTCATTGCCCTCAGTAACATTCTGGAGAGGGTGAAAGCTGAAGGCCTCCTCGATGTTTTTCAGACAGTCAAGAGTTTACGCATGCAGAGACCACACATGGTTCAGACTGTGGTAGGTGGAAACACAATAATATCAAATGTTCAGAGCAGAAGCTGTCAGCTTTTTTAAAGTTTGTATCGTTTGGAACCATTTCTGCACATACATGCATATTAACATTTTTTCCTCTCTCTCTTTTTTTTTTTTTTCTTTTCTTCCAGGAGCAATACGACTTCTGCTACAGAGTGGTTCAGGATTTTGTTGACATTTTCTCAGACTACGCCAATTTTAAATAATACCTGTCTGATAACTGTTGTGTGTAGTAATGTCAAATTAACTTATGCAATTTTTTTCTGAATGTTGTTTTCTAAGACAAGCTCTTTTTACATTTTGCACTTGATTACAGATATCACATTTGTTGTAATATACTGTAATATATTTGAAAATATGTGCTCCAGGAGATTCTGCCACTTTGAAGAATGATCCTCAAATCCTCTGGTGTAAATGACAGCAATTGTAATGGTTATTTAATGGCTTGGTTGGATTGTTTTAGGTATTAAAAAAATCCTAGTTTCATGTTGCATAAGTGCAGCATCCTAAGGTCAGTAAGAGGTTTTAGAGGAAACGTTTAATAATAGTTCCCTAACTTTATCTATATGTGTATATACTATGGTATTGTTCAGTTTCTACTTAAAGCATCACACATGTTGTCTAATACAAGCCATCATCTTGTATATGCTTATTTTAATGACCACAATGCCTTTGGTTTGCATTATTTGTATTTTATGCCTCCCACATGATTGCTGTTGAGAAAATAAAATGGCTATGTGATTAATCTGGATAAAACGATGAATGCTTTTGCTAAAATGACACCTGTGTGTGGATAATATTTATGATCGACTTTCAGCTCAAACAAAAACATAAGACTTATGATACATGCCATTCTATTAAACACACTGCAAATTACCTCACTTCTGTCTATGAATAACTTAACAGCGGCTGCCTGTTGCAATTTTATTCAACTTCACCAACTTTCCTTTTTGCCTGTGGCAATATTACTTAGAGGTTTGGTGCCTGATGCTGCAAACTGAAATTAGCCCACACTGAAACAGGCAGAAAATAAAGTATTACCACATGAACCTAGGAGTATCCATCAAACTAAGGTTTTGCAGAAGACATCATGTCCTGCTTAAAAAAACAACTTTTTATACACATTAATAAAACAACTTTACACAAATACAGTGCCATATTGATTAGGAAAACAATTCTAATCATGAAAACTTGTCACCGAGTGACACAATTTTAATTGTGATAAGCCAGATGTTTATGTTTAATGCATATATAACAGATACAGGTTTAAAGGTGTAATTGTTTATAAATAGATAATCTTATTTATTAGTTATTGCTTCGTTATTTGTATTATAATTAAAATAAAAGATGTACCATAACTTTAGTTGTAGCGTATAATTGTGTATCAAGTAGAGAAAGAAAAAAATAAAACTAGACATTTTACTGTTAGAAAATGTGGATCTTAAAGAACAACTATAAAGGAAGCAATGCAGATCTGAAAAACCTGTGATCATTTAGAGAGAAAAATGCTGAGGACAGTAAAAAGCATTCACTATATGAAGGGATGCTCAGCCCAAATGAAAAATATACACATGCACAGACATTTTGACATATTTTGACTATGGTAGTAACTCTTATTTCATACTTTAAAGAAGGAAACAGCTTTTCTGCAAAATTCAAATCATATATTTTTGCAAGGCTTCTGCTTGCTTCTTTTTAAAACCTGTAAGTTTAGAAGTCTTAAACTTAGGTGAAGAACTTTATACAAACTTCCATTTCAACACATTTATACAATGGGTTTATACATGGAACACAAGTATCATTTGTCTTGCTGTATTCATAACTGTTACTAAATCATTGTTTTAATGTACATAAGTACATAATGCTGAAAGAGTCAAATATGGGCAGAGTGACCGTGAGGCCTCTGATGTTACATTAAAATGCACATGCATCTTGTTCCAGTTTTGTTTCTGCCTTTTGTTTCTGTATGGATTTGAACTGCTATTTGTTGCTAAAAGCTGATTCAAATAAATTATAGATGGACAGAAAAGTCATATCACATCTTCTTGTTGTCCTTTTGTCTACCCCTGCAAAGACACATTCGATACTAATACAGAGATGTATTTGATATATATTTAATGCTGTTTGAACACTCCCAGTGATGTCAGCATATTTGAGCACTTAGCAGGTCCATTAGTAGTATTTTGTGTCCCATTAGTCTGTGAATGTGTCACACCTGCAGAGAGGGGATTATAATCCTGACAACAGCCTTCTACAACACCTATAAATTCCCCCTCCGGCTAATGCACAACATGCAAACAAGGCAAATACAGAGGTGAGTCAGTCCTCGGTGAAGTTTGCTCAATGTTCATTAAATTGGAATTACTCTCCTTATTAATTACTGTCTAAAATGTTGTTTACTAATGTTTGATGATGCTTTATAACCCCTGGTCTGTGAGCCGTGGAGCTGTGAAAGAGGAGGCAGTGACATTATTGTTTTCATTACAAACTTGGCTTCCTCCGCAGCTCTAATGGAAGCGAGCAGCAGACTGATGGTGCAGGTGTTGTTGTTGGCGTTGGTGGTTCAGGTCACCCTGTCCCAGCACTGGTCCTATGGATGGCTACCAGGTGGGAAGAGGAGTGTGGGAGAGCTGGAGGCCACCATCAGGGTAAGTAGTTGGACTAGTTTACGTCCGTGGGAAATGCAGGGAAAAAATAAATCACGGAAGTTTGAGTTTGTTTTTCTGTGGATTACAAAACTGTGATATGACAATGGGCTCAGATTACATATGAGCATTTGTTCCATTAGTACTGATCTAATAATGGCTACTGGAAATGTCTATTTTATTGTACTTAGATGATGGGTACAGGAGGTGTGGTGTCTCTTCCTGAAGAGACGATTGCCCAAACCCAAGAGAGGCTCAGGCCATACAATGTAGTAAGTGCTTATTATACATAATTTATTACCAGTGTCTACTTCAATTGTACAATATTAATGTACACTATAGCACTGTGTGGCACTGTGCTCCAAAGCAGCAGTGACAATATACAAACTGTCCAATGGCTGTTTTTATCTTTTTCCTTTTGCATGATTGAATATGTGCATGCTTAATTGTATCTTTTGGAGGTTGGTGGATGCATTGCTAATTTGCCCAGACTTATTTAGTATCATACATCAATGAAAATTTTAATGTTTGTTGGATTAAATATTCAAGATGCAGATCAAACTACTAACTAAATTTTAATCTCTTCAGATTAATGATGATTCCTCTCATTTCAACCGAAAGAAAAGGTTCCCATCTGAATAAAGAGCGAAAGTGGGAAAAAATTTATAACAGACTGTAAAATGACATGGAGCATGGAGTGAAGAATGCTGATTTCTCATATTAAATACATCATTACATTTATTACACAGTTGTCTGTGTTGGATGTGATATTGCAATCTGTTATATTGTAATAAAGCTTTTGAATCCTTAACAGTGAAGTTTTTTTATTTGTATTATTTTTTTTTACTTCAATATTGCTGTCTATTAAATCTGTTAAGTTTTATATTTTCCTTCCAGTCACTGCAACTGAAATGATATAAAATGACAATGTAAATATTTTTCAAGGCCTTTAAATAGATTCAGTTGTCTTTGTAAAGCAGCCACGACCGACAAGCATGACAAACTTGTGACACAACAATCTTAGCATGACAACAGCTGGTGATTAAGCCAATTTATTAGAAATCAATGACTTAATTGAATTTGTTACAGTTTTGGTAATTCCATTTTCTGCCACACCAGCCATGTGCAAATGCGATGTGGAAAATTACACCAGCTGATTTTTTGTGTTTGTTCCTGAATGTTGATTAGCCCCAAATGAAAAAAAAAACCCAAAACATTTATCTAAATATTTTCTGTGTATAATCCGATCTACATGTGATGTCCACAGCAGCTTTATACTCATTTAGGATAACCGCAGTCATCCAAAACAGACAGAGTGTAAAACTTTTTTTTTTTTCCCCGCTCCGTTCAGGAAATTGGTGTTCATTATAAAAATTGGAATTTCATATCAGGAAAGGAAAAGAATCAGCAGGGGGCATATGTTTTAAAGAGAACTCATTTTCTGGCAAAGCCCCACAGACAGAGCACCATACTAATCGCCTGGTGCATAAGGGGCCAGGATTCATGAACTGTGCTGACACCGGGGAGGCCCTGCATTGTTAGAGCGTGGTTGTAATGCACACCAATGAACCCAAACCCGCTGGCACAACTGGGAAAAGGTGAACATTATAAAAGCACATAGAATTAAAGAAAAATTAAACCACATTCCATTGCACTTCCAGAACAATGCTCGTTCATTTGTGATACTTCACATCGTTGGTTTAATATTCATGGTTGTAATTTGCATAACACAGTCATTTCCTTTGATGAGGAAAGACTTATGAATTTTTTGAAAAGTACATATTCTGCTTTACCTTCTTTGACAAACTTACTGAAAGAAATGTTGTCCAGGGCTTTCCTTTCTGAAAGTCACAATAAACTGCCGTGAACTGAGTTTATCCTTAAGTTTTCAGTAATTCTGCAACATCCTCATAAAGGATAATTATGCTTTTATATTATTTTCTAAAATATAGTTTTAATTCAATTTGGTATACTAGTGTGAGAATAATTAATGTTTACAGATAACACATGAAATCCCATAAATTCCCTTTAAAGAATCCCAAAGCATTTGTTGTGAAACTCAACTTTCTCACTCCCAGTGTCCTCATCAAGGACCTGCCTAATTGCACGTATATCAGGACAACAAAACCTGCTGGTATCTATGTTTCCAAATTTGATTTAACCTCACTTTCTCCTTCCCAGACCCCCTGGTGGATATTCACTTTGTTTACCTCAAATTAAACTTCATATTGTTTACAGCCTCCCGGTCCCTGAACATTTTATAGCATTTTAGAATTATTTCTTTATTTATTTTTTGTAATGATTGTAGAGTTGGGATTCATTTGAATGTTTCCCTCATCTGCATGAAAATTATATAATTAACTTTTGATTAACCAGCTCAGTTGAGTTGGTTCCCCCATGCACACTGGTGAATAGTACCCACCGCATTTTAATGACTGTTTTCCAATTGAGTGGCGACCTTTTCATCAAAGAGCCACAACTGGGGCTAAACAACAGTAGAAAATAATCACGGTGAAGACAATAGCAGAGGCCGACAGGCTAGGATGTCATCCTTAAATATAACAACACGGATGAAAGCAACCTTACTGCACGTAGTGGAGGTGGAGAGAAGCCAAGTGCTTATGTTGCTGGATGCCCCATTGTTAAAGCTGTGGAGGTCACATCCATTGGCATATAGAGAGGGAAAGGACAGGAAGCTGAGAATGGCCCATTGTTACATGTCCTTGCTCAGAGGGAATTCCATTATGAAGGGCAATACATTTTTGATACTTTGATTTTTGTGCCATTCATTTGTTTGAAAAACAGAACATATTTGGATAATGGCTTCAGGAAAAAGGGGTCTCAGAGCACCTCCATCCAAGGCTACTGCGCTGCATTAACACACCTGCCAATCAAGAACATCCTAGCAGATGTGCATCCTCACAGAGTCTATCGTCAAAATAAGCATTCGATCATATGCATAATACGGTTTTCATTTCATCACGATTATGCTCAGTGCAGCGTGTGTGTTTCCAATGGGTCATAGGAAACTTTTATTGAAGCAGAGTGTATAATAAAGTCATTTTCCAGGTGCTTGTTGTGGCTCTTATTATGAACAGAATGATAATTTCCCCTAGAGGTATCTGGCACTGCATATCAATTGAAGTTTAGTGTGGGTCTTACTATGTTCCCGCAGGCTATAGTAGAAGGCAAAGTCATCTTCAGAGAGAGTCTAAATGTCAGGGAGGTCTTCAAACCCTTTTTTCCCAAGCCTTACTGAAAAGAGTCTTTGGAAGTACAATGTCTTGGAACTGATATTGGTAGAGGTGAGGAGGAGATGGAGGCAGGAGGCTTAATGTACAGCGGATGACACAAAATTTAATTGTGAGAAATATATAAATAACTAAAGAAGAGGATGCAGAAGAAATGGAAAATGATTCCTCTGACTGAGCTGCGTACGGAGGTAAAACATTTGTGCAGAAGCAAGAGTATTCTGTCGTGTTATGTTGGAGTGTGTCCACATGGTGACACTCTTGAGCTGTGTGTTTTGCATCTGCTTCTGGCTGTCAGTCTCTCAGCAATTCCATCACTTAAGTTGCAGAAACTGTATTAGTCTAAATCTTACAAAACCTTCCATCAATCACCTCCAACTCCGCAAAAAAACAAAACCAAAAAAAAAAAAAAAACCCCGTTAATTTCACTATGAGCTGACTGATGGAGTTTGTGTTTGTAACGATAATTTTGCTCGGATCTGTTGAAGCTGAACGGGATGGCAATGTGGAAATGTGGAAATTCACAGTAGACTGTCATGTGCAGACAGTCATGAATTTGACAAGTGTTTAAGTTTTGCATTTGCAAGGCATTAATTTAATTGATCTTTTTTCCTTTTTTTTTTTTTTTTTAAAGTGGAGTTGAAGTACAGCACGCTATATCATAGCATGTACAGTACAGTAGTGAATTGGCCTTCCTTCTCCTTCTTGGCTGGCAGGGAACCTTCCTGTTGTGATCCGACTTCTCTCCTTTGATCAAAGAACAGTGTTAAAGCACTGGGAGAAGGAGAAGGTATGAAATATGAATGAATACAGCTGTGTTTTGATGGATATGTCTCAAAGTATCCCAGTAAGAGACTGCTAAAGGCCAGGAAATCTGTTTGTGTTGTGGAAATAGGCTCTTCCTCGCATGTTTCTTTACCAGCTTCATCTTGGGTAGCTTTTCACTTCATATTTTAGAGATCCTTTGTTAGGAAAGAGATCAACCCCTATCCATGCATTTGTAGGAAACTGTTCTAAGAGGCCCTAGTTCATAATATATATCATTAATGACACCATTTCCTTTGTTTGGTCTTGAAACCACCTTTTGAACAAAACGAGCACCAGCTATGAGAGGAGGATATTTATTATTTTTCTAGGGTAGACCCAAAGTTCTCACAGATGGAATAAGATCTTATATGAGGTGATGGAGGCTTTGTCACTAGTTATGTCTGTGATTCCATTTCCTTTTCTAAAACCCCATCGGGGAGCTGTGACTCATTTTGAAGTTGGAAGTTGATACTGTGGTGTAAAACTAATGTTCCCATCTGAATTAAGAAACTATCACAGCTTTTACAAATCTCAAATTTTTAGAGTTAGAAGAACTCATTTCTCATATTACACTTCTTTAATAAACAAAGATAATAAAAAAGATACGCTCGTATAAACATGGTTATTAGGATAGGCTTTAAAATGAAAAGTGGCGCCTGTAGATGTCTTTTATATCACATCACTGCTGCACTGTCTCATTAAGAATCGTTTAAAGACTCTCTATAGTCATTTAGGAGTATATTAACTAGGATCCAGCCTTTGGACCTGTGGCAGGACAGTGTCTCTGGACTGTCGGAGGTTCAAAACTTTCTGCTCAGGCTTTATTAGCCTCACTAATAGCTGGGTTCCCCAAATGCCAGGGTCCACCTCTGCTGGGAGTAAGGGCTCAGATCCTGTCAGAGAGGGGTCGCACTAACCAACTGTAATCTTTAGGGTACTCCACTCCCGCTGACCTACATCTAACACCGGTTCCATCCCCCCCGCTTACCCCCAACCGCTATCCTTTCCCTCCCCAATCTGGTCTACCCATCCCACCTAAGTTATGCCACCCTTGGCTCTCCCTCCCACGTCTTACCACCCTTGTGTGATAGTATCCCCCCACCCGACCCGCCCCATGCTTTTTCCAGCATCGTCCGGCTGGCCACAGTGAGGAGTGCGCCTGATCCTGTGGTAACGGCAATTAGCAGTGTAAGGCAAGCTGTGGAGAAGACTGGATCCCTGTCCACGTTTCAACCCCAGATCACGAGTCTCCAGCACGACTTCAAGGCAAACCATGCAATTAGCTACAATAATGATAATGTGTTGTAGGGGAACAAAGAGAGGGTAAAACAGACTACTGGTGTGAGTGAGAGTGGGGTGCTAATAGTAGGGGGGTTATTTGAATGCCCTGGTGCAGATAGGAGACCAAATCAGACTGATTATCAAACGTATGATGAATTACATTTTTCCTCTAATTATCCATGCCTTTTATGTGTAAACCAACTGAGTGAATTTTGCATTCTAGACATCTACGGTCAGTGGTCTTTTGGCATCACACTGGGGTTACATCTTTTATTTTCTCTAAGAAACATACAAGGAGTTACTCATGCAGCTAAGCTGATGAGAAGAGACGAGAGACGCGCTGACATTTTTTTTTTAGTTGACTTAATTAAATAGTTTCAGAAATATTTGGCAGTGGTACAGGAATGGAAAAGGGAAGTATGTGGTTTGATGGTTGGCTATCGCAGATGTGTTGACGCAGAGTCAAAACATGCTGGAAACAAACCACAATACCCAGACCACAAATAACAGCATTTCAACTCAATGTTGTGCGTAGATACAGTCGGGAAGCAGACTCACTGCCTTGGTTGGAACACAAAGTGCAGCGCCTATTCTCTCCGCTGTGAGCAGAGACCATTCCTACAGTCTTACATCCAGAGGTTTATAGAGGATATTTTGCTGGGTGTTGTGCAAAACGAACCGTGTCCCCAGAGCAGCAGCAACTTCACCTTGGCGGAGTAATGCTGTGATATTCTGTTTATTCTTCACTCACTTCATTTTACTCAGAGGAAATCCTCTGGAGATGGCTTATCTTGGAGCTGGAACAGGTGCACTCTAATTTACTCCTATTGCTTGGGGAGCCCAGGGGCCCCTGTAGAGAAGAAAGTAGCGATGTAGCACACTCCACTGTAAAGCACAAACAGCCAGAGAAAGAGCATTTAATCGAAAGTGAAGAAAACTGTGAGCTTTGAGTGCAGCCATATCATTTGGATGCAGAAAATCTCTTGCTTTTTTTTGTGCTTTCGGAAGGAAAAAGGACCCGTCATTTCATTTAACTTTCATTTGTTCAACACTGTTTACTTTGCTTGAAACTGTCATGCTACACTTGGCAAAGCACCAGATGATGTCGGGGACCTGTTGTATTACCTCTGCATAATTTTACATTTCCTCACCAATCACTGTAAAGCCTTTGCAGCATTCACGGCTTAAAAAATGGTTTAGAGGATGTTTGATATGTCCCACTTAGGTTAAAGTGTACATAAATGCTTATGCTATGGCCTATTTGTTTCGGTAATGCTACACATTTTCAGCCAGGAAAAAGTTTGTTTCATCTTTCACCCTCATCCCTGCACTCTCAACGAAACAGCTAAGCTTTCAACTTTGAATTTACTCTCCAATTCCTTTTCTTTAGAGAACTATGGTTTTGAAGAGTGGAGCTGGTATGTTATTTGTTCGGTATATTATAAGTCTGAATTCAGTCAGTATTTTTGTTTTGTGTTGTTCGTCTCTTGGGAATTATGCAATCAAAGCAGATGCCTCAAGCAGTCTAGAAAGCGCCCCTTGTGAATAAGAGAAAATCTTGTACACAGCATTTTTTGTATGTGTGTATGAGGAAGGGGGGCATGACAACAAAGCAAATATATGGCATTGTTCTCTGTATATTATACCTGTATGCTGCACCTTTTTTAAGAGAATATAACTATCACACCTGTATTCATTTTTAAAAATGTCAGACCATTTGATTCTATTCAAATTGTAGTCTACGCTGCTGATAAAGTGCTTAAGTATGTGCACCACTTTGACTGATGCAATGGAGGTTCAACCGTCAATGCACTGGATCTCTATTATGGAAAAAAAAAAAAAGAAAAAGGTTTGAAGATTGTGCTGCTGCTAGATTTTTACAATGTAGAAACAGACATCTTTCACTCTGAAAAACTACAAAACAAACAAACAAACAACAGAGAGACAAAGGCTTTGGCAGAGAAAAGAGTGAAGACGAAAGCGGTACAAGGACAACAAGAGAAATATCATATACACTTTTAATGAGTGTGCCTGCCCCAAGCTTCTGTTTTTAATCACCTTTCCGTGTGACATAATTTGCTGCAAGATTGTATATGCTTGAGGGACTTTCAGTTCTTGTCAACTCAAGAGCATTTGAACCAATCAATACCTGTCTATCCTGTGGCACACTCATAGTTGGCCATTAGGAAAGAGCTGCTTAAAGTAAGCTCAGCCAATACCATTAGCCCTAGCCTAAGGGCAGTTCCAT